>JAULKJ010293007.1:0-12135 GCA_032355405.1 Rubia balearica | reverse complement strand
GAATCCCGACTTGGTGAGCTCAAGTACATTCAAGCTGTCATCAAAGAAACCATGAGATTCCGCCCATCCGCCCCGCTGTTGCTGCCCAGAGAAAGCACCGACAGATGTGAAATCAATGGCTATGAAATCCCAGCCAAGACTAGAGTCATCGTAAACGCTTTCGCCATTGGCAGAGACCCAAACCACTGGGACGATCCCGACACGTTTAGCCCAGATCGTTTCCTTAATTCCGACATTGATTACCAGGGAAAGAATTACGCCTACATCCCGTTCGGAGCTGGACGGAGAATCTGCCCTGGAATATCATTTGCTCTGCCGAATATGGAGCTCCCAATTGCTCAGCTTTTGTACCACTTCGATTGGGTGCTGCCTGGTAACATGACACCCGAAGAACTGGATCTGTCTGAGATATTTGGGTTGACCGTTGGCCCCAAAAACGATTTGGACTTGATCCCGGTCAGTGTGTATCCCCTTTCCGTCCTGGCTAAGTAGGTTTCAGTCAGCTATGTGTAAAAGCGTTTTTTTATGGATTTGTGCAAAAGCTTACTATTGAATGGGGTGCCTCTATAATTAGTTTGTTGGGCATATTATATATATTCTTAATAGTAATTAGTATATAAAAAGCTTATTAATCAGGGTATTCCCTACGTCCCTGCCCATATTTTCATGCAATTATTATTATATTGTTAAAAAAATATTTTTCACCATTAATAATATGTTTACTTACGTATGAAAACCACAATTTAGAAATTAGTATATGCTATGACGAATTCAACAATATCACATATGATAGAAATTATTTTTCATATACTTATTTAAGTGTGGTTAAAACTTAATAGACAATAGTTTCTAGAAAATGAATGAGTAATTTGGACCGGTGCAAGGTAGTACCTCTATTAGCGTATCTGGAGTCGCCAATCAAGCATACTTGGTAAACTTTAATCCATAAATTAGACATGTTCTCAACATACTATGAACATGTATAAATAATTTGCCGAAGTCAAAATGAATCGTATAATTTACCTCCAACCATTGCAATTAAATTGAGAGAATTTCTTTCCGTTGTTACTTTACGGCTAGATACTTTATGTCTCTGTGTTTACATCGACTTCCACTTCTATCATTCTTAGCCATAAAGAGAGAAGCGGAATTGTCACAGTACATTCTTTATTCTTATCGGCCGACTAATAGAATCAATAACTGTGAGCCCTGATAAGAAATTATTCAACTAAATACCTTATCAAAACAAGAAACGAACTCAGCCTTCAAAGCGGAAGTGGCCAACAAGGTTTGCTTTCCACTCCTCCAAGATATGACACCATCAGCTAGCAAGAATACATACCATGATGTTGATTTGTATGAATCTTTACAGCCAAGAGTTTGAATAGCCTACAACTTGGAGAGTATCAATCCGCCTGTACATAAATACGTAATCCTGAGTACCCTTAAGGTACTTCGGAACTTTCTTAGCAGCCTTCCAGTGATCGATGCCTGGATTACTTAGATATATTCCTCTACTCCAACCGTATATGGAATGTCGGGTCTGGTACAGACTTGAGCAGACATAATGCTGCCAACAAGTGAAGCATATGGACCATTTTTCATCTGCTCCCTTTCAATGTCATTCTTGGGCCATTGGTCCAAATTGGTGATGGCATTTGTAGAGTTTCAATGGAAAACCCAAAGGTTCTCATAGCCATATTACCAATTTGCAGAAAGCGACTGCAAGCGAGTGGGATCCACACGGGTAATGTTCTTTTATGGCCTCGTCGCCTCATTTACACGGACCCCATAAAAGATCGCATCATGGACTGACTTTGAAGATCTATGGAGGTGTGACCAAGAGAACCTGACAATAATGTCCCCATACTTATTGTAAGTAGTTCATTATTTCTAATTGTGCAATTTATTAACAATTTGTGATCATTTTCCCTAATTGATGACATCCAATTCCATTTCGAAGGTACATGTATTATTTTGCTAACCAAAAGGACGAGGGTTGGATAGGGTACTTGTGCCCGATGTTCACTCAAGAAATTGGGTGAACACTGTTCAGGAGAGGGTGGAGTGGTGGACTACATTTGCAAAAGTGCTTGAAAAACGTATAAAAAATTATTCGTCTCGCCGTACATTGAAAGGTGATGGATACACACTCATGTCATTAGAGCTAATCCACTAATACATTATTTTTTATATTTTCTCCAATGATGTAGGGACCATTGGAGATTAATATTTATTGTCCCCAACAAGGAGCGGGTTTAGTGGATGGATCCTCGTCACTACCAACCATCTAATGCATTCGTTAAAATATTGAGTGACTCTATCAAAAGTCGGGGGAATAATGGTGATGAGGGATTGGACCTAATACAAATCAAGGTGCAATTATCTTTTCAATAAGCAAAATTCTATTCAGTCATCAGTTATTGTAATTATATGCTACTAATCTAATTTGTATTTATTAGTACAAGAAACAAGCAAATACATGGGAATGAGGCTATTATGTAATGTTATACGCAGCGTAGTGTGTCACACGTGTGCTTGGGGATTACCTGGAGATCGACGAAGTGAGTTTTTAAGATAAATATTTCGAGAATGTTTTTAAGCAATGTAACATGTCATCCCAATTCTTATTTGGTAACTTCGGTTGTTTAATAGATTTTTCCAAAAGTTCTCAAGCCTTATTCACAAGATGACATCAACGGTGCTAGAAATTACTTAGCTAGGTATCTCACGTGCTTCCGCTCCTCTTCAATTGGGAATCCCAATGTGGTATTATGAGACACTAGTATTTGATGACATTGGTGTGAGGAATAGATATTTGATAGGTTCTATTCTTAACTATAGATTGTTGCTTTGTTAATGTTGTCTATAGATTTTTTATATCTAATCTCATCATCACTTGTATTATGTACAATTTGGATCTGTTTGAAGAGGTTTTTAAAAAGCCGGTTTATAATAAAATTGGTAAATTTTACCATCTTGTCTGATTGTAGTTCCGATGTAGGAACTAGAATCTATCCATTTATATATATACCCAATTTCATGCTTCTCCATCAGGACATAAAGAGTAGAAGTAGTTCCAGACTCGGAACTGTTTTGCCAGAAATTTCATCCCCTGCGTCAATATACCAGTGTGATTCCAGAATTCATCCCTAATGGAGGAACGATGCCTGAAGGCCTGAAGTCGTTCAGAGTTTGTAACAACATTTCAGTTGTCGTTGTATAACCCCTAGTTCAATACTCGAAACTCAAAAATTAGTTTCTCCATCGGAACCATGAACGTTATACGATGGTGGGATTATCAGTTCCACAGTCGAAACTACTCCTTAAGTCCGACTGTTGGAGCAAAAGTTCTAAGATTGGAACTAATCAAAGGCGGTTCCAAAAAAGAATCAAAGGCGGTTAACGCAGAGGATCAAAGACGGGACCATAGAATTCAATCCAAAAGTGACTTCTCTGATCCGAAGGAACCGCCTTAAATGAGCTAGGTTTCCACTAGTGATTGTCCAGATTCAGTTTTTCCTTGTTTTTGTTTTGCTTCTTTCTTTTTTTTGCTTTTCCAAAGTTTGTTTATTTAGATTCCTGATTTGATTTACCGATAGAATTTTCTTTTTGCGATTGTGTTTCGCCGGAGGCTACCGAAAACCTAATTTGGTTTCGGACAGCTTTTTGTAAGGACCTCGGATTCAAGTTTTGAATTCAAAACTTGAATCGAATCCTATTTAAGGTAATTTTTTAACTGCCTTTGATTGTTAACGATCAAAGGCACAGCCATAAAAGTCACACAAAAAGTGATTCTCCGGTCTTGTATTACCGCCTTTAGTGGGCATGTTCTCCACTAGTGGGCCTAAGCATAAATTTATGAATATGCCAATTTTTTCCATTAATTAAAACTTATGAAATAGAGCACCTCTATTAGTTTACTAAGTATATGATATTCTAAGAGGAATTTTAAGCAAGCCCTTAATATTCTTAAGAGGAATTCACTAAATTATCATGTGAATAACACAAAAGTTGTATATGTGCGTCCAATGAGTATTGGGCGTAATTAGTTTACTTTTCTAGACTATTCATCGATCATCAACTTTTTTCCTACTATAGTGCATTGACCACATATCGTGCTGATCTTGTTAATACCTTTCGAGTGAAGACATCTCTCACCTCCTCTCGGTTATAACTAGAGTCGACAATCGGCGTCACACAATAGCCCTTACCCCCGGGTCACTCTAGACAATCGATGCAATAGAATAGTCCAGAATTAACCATAAACATAAGAACCCAATATGGCTAATTTAATGTTCTACAAGCGAGAAACACGGAGATAACACAATCGTATCCTCTAATAACGACTACGAAGAATCGGCCTACATAATAGATGTCATAAGTTGGTTACATTAACAAAGAGGTGAAACCATCCAAATTCATCCTAAAATCAAATTAATTTCATCAATTGACAATCATAGTTAGCTATCACCCCTAATTACAATATTCCATAAAGATAATTTCTCAGGTTTCTCTCAAATTCTAGCAAGTAATCAATTCATAATCATAAACTAGTAGTACTTCCTAGTATAAATCATGCATTAATCAAACAATATAGCACAAATACAATTGATAATCAATGGCAAAAATTAGAATAAATCAAGTTTCACAATGTCATGCTAGAAACCAATTGCTCCCAAGATGATATTTAGCCTAGACAAAATATTCAAATCCCATGGAAAACATGTAATAAATGTCAAAATCAATGAAGAAAACTAGGGTTTTTATCTAAGGGTTCAGCCCCTTACACGATGGACAAGATAGGGATTTTATAGTCCATGCAAAATAAAGAAGAAACTTGAAAAATTGGGCTTTTGGGCTATTTTAACGGACCGTGTTATATGTCACGGTCGGTAAAATACCCTTCTTTACGAACCGTGCTATATATCACGATCCGTAAAGTGGTTCTGTCCAACTGCTAGCATTTTTTGAGGAATATGCTATTTTCTCCATAATCTTGTCTTCTCTTCAACGTCCAACTCTTCAAACTCGATCCGATCATGGAAGATTTTCAAAATGATCCTCAAAACACTTCATAAATCAAATAATTATGATGTCATTTAGTGTTTTCTTTTTTAGAGCACTGGCAGCCTGACACTAACACGTTCCATGTGTCATTAAGTAAAATGACCATAATGCTTCATGATGTGCAATACATATTTGGTATTCCTATTGATGGAGATATTGCAGTTGGCATGCCATGTCTCGGTCAAATCACTAAAGATATGGACAAAGCTAGTGTTGTTGGAGGAGGATAATGAGGAATCATCAATGATAGAAGTTGTTGGGGCTCATGGTGGGTTGCTTATGAAACTCCTAGGTAAGGCAAAAAAAATTGAAGGAAATTGATCCATTGAGATAGGCTCACTTAATGCTTGCATATTTCTATGGTTAGTTAGGGATCAGCTATGCTAGCAATACTTTACAGAGAGTTAGGTGTTGCTAGTAGGGAATAAATCACACGAATATCAGGGTGTCTCACTCTGCAACAGGTACTTAATTTATTTTAATTTAATTTAATTTTTCATATTACATGAATAAGTCATTAAATTTAGTATCTTGCACTAAGGTATAGTATTATTCTTATGTAATTTTACAAAATCTAGGCAAGTATTTATGAGTACTTCTCAACTCTTGCCACTAATTCACTTCCGATTCCTAGCCATGATCCATATGTTTGGTGGTGGAACCCCTTTTATATTGCACGTCTTAGCAAGTGTTCATTGCAAAATAATCGAAGATTTCTCAATGACATGACATATGATAAGGTATTATTTTGCTGATTTAATATCAAATGAGGATGTTTAATTTGGTTGTCGTTTATGTTTCATAAACTTTTGTAGGTAAATTGGTTGCCTTTTGGTCGTGGAGTTGAGGATATTATTCCTCGAACTGCATTTTGGGGGTTGACATAGTTTGGCCCTATTATTCAGCCGTAAGATGTACATCGTACAATGCGGAAAATCAGCTATGTTTAGATTTTGCCAGTTTCGCCACCTATTTTGCATGCGGGATCGTAAGACGAGGTCTTGCGAGTTGCAGTATAGGGATAATGATGATGAATACCATTGGACATTCATGCATTTATTACCCTTTGATCATCTAGAGGCACACATCACGGGGAGGGAGTTATTCTCGAGTATTTTGAGTGGTATGATCTAATTTCTCACACTTGTATAGAAGTACATAGACAGTCTTTTCCAGCTCAGTCATCTAGCACAAATGACTAAAGAACAATATGCACAAACATTTCTTTTCAGTTATAACTATTTAAATATTAGTTTGATAGTGCATTGGATTTTTTTTATTACTAGCAGTGTGCAGATGCTCTTGCTTATGGCATGAAAGATGTCACTGTTGATGTTCAAGTTGAAGAGATTAACATGAAAGTGATGGAAAAACTTGTAAATATAGTCTAGGAGCCTATGGTAGCGGCTTATAGGAAGAGAAAGATAGGTCCCCGAGTATGGAAGAAGTAGTTTTTTTATGCAGGATTTTTTACTCGTGTTATTTGTTTGAAAATATTTGTTGGATTGTGTATTATAATGTTTTTTGTTGTATTGTATATTGTTGTTCAAGTTTGTAAACAGAGCATGAATAAACTACTTCTTGAAGTTCATAATATTTAAATAAGTTTAATAAGCGCAAAATATCATCAATCATACACATAAGTACTAATATCCACGCACCTAAAAAAGTTTGTAAAATCCATACATCTAAGGAATTTCATAAATGTGTCATCATAAAAAATCAATTCATTGAGGTTGTCTCAGTAATTCACCCATCACATTCCAATACTCAATTCTTGAGTGTATCTATGTTCCAAGGACAATAGTGATTGGTCATAGTAGTGTTGCCACCCTGAATGTAACCGTGGTAGAGCATAATGGACACTCTCAAACTTTACATGTACATAGTATAAAAGCTTCAGCAACTGGAGACTCTATCAATGCAAGAAATTAACAAATCATAAAGCCCCTGGCATAAACAATGGTTCATATTATTTGATCAACTTTCTCAAGTCATGTTTGATCACAAATAACTTTAGTTACATATACTAATTGTGTGGAATCTAATAATATCTCACATAATCATATCGTAATCTACGTACTAATTGAAATTTATGGTCAAACATAGCTTGACAGGTTGACAAAAAATAGGAACCTTTGGCTGAGACGAAGGTAATATGAAATAGACACAGAAGATGTGGTGAACATGGAAATACAACGTTGATAGGTTCCATAACACCAAACTCTCGATCAATCACAATAGTTTTAGAATCCATATTCTCACTATAAAGCTCACAACGACACTTTAAAGCCCACACACAGCTAGCTTTATCCTCTTTCCACATTAAGACTTATGCAGCCGTAAAGTTCAGATTCATCGGTGTTACTCTAATTATCTCAAGCAAGTTATTGTATTGATTGATAATATATGTTGAATCCATTACCACCACATATTGATAAGTACGCAGCAAACTAGTACACTAAAGGTTAGACCAGAAGATACCTGTAGTAATCTCATATGTGTCGCTCAAGATCTTGTACCTCGTGACACATCTAGCTCCAGTAGTGAGGTGGGAAAATTTTGTATAGGTGTCTCTTCAACTAACTTTTGCACTTTGCACTTATGAGGAATGTTGTAAAAAAATTGAGTTGTCATTCATTCCCATCAAGTTGAAGGGTATGCTCAATTTGTTGTGGCTTTACATGGGTATTGGTCATTTTTTAAATATTTTTTCTCCTAGTCCTGCTCACCACACCATTATTTTGATGTCCCTCTACGTAAAGAATTATTGTATGATTGATGTGATGGCCATTGTTGATGAAAATGACCCACTCATCATCCGGTAGTGTTGAAATTCTTCCACGAAATGTGCAACCACACTTTTTTGAGGATGTGGCTCTTCTCATTAAACTATCATTATTTTCATTAGAAGGATTTTCGCTATGTTAGCGGTGAATAGACACACAACAATTCTTCCCAAATTGTGTTTCTTCCTTGAAGACCTTACTATCTTGAATTTATACTCTTTTGCTTTTGCCTTCACCCAAGCCATGACTTTTTCCAAGTCACTGAACTTTCTCCCGTGAAAATATCTTCGGAGTCTCTATCCTCTTCTTCTAATATTCCATCTTCATCAACCTGTTTATTAAGAAAATATAATGAATCAACACATGCCATATAAATTTTAAAATAAATACTACCTCCATCTCACAATAAACTTCCTATTTTCTTTTGGCTCAATTTTATTTAAGAAAGCTGATATGACAGCATCTTTTAATGTCAAAAATCAGTTTGTACAAGTTTTTGCATGAGTGATGTCATGAATAGTGTCAAAAAAGTAAATAATGGTGAATTTGGGAGTTTGGTGAGGGTGAATTTGGTAGATTGTATGACTACACAAGAATAATTTACAAATAGGAAGTTATTTGTTGGACAGACTAAAAAGGAAAGTAGAAAGTTTATTGTGGGATGGAGAAAGTGTATTACGGGGAAAATAGACACCAACCTAGCGTGTCACACATCGTAAGCGAACATAAACTTGGTGTGTCCATCCCATTGAGCGGACACGAAAATAGTGTGTCCACCTTCCCATCAAGACACAAAAATTTTATGTCACCCAGTCTAGCCAGACACAAATTTGTCCATTCTATAAAGCGGACACGTTTATAATGTGTCCGCCTTCACATCCAAACACAAAATATATTCGTCGGCCTTGAGGTCGGGACACAAATAGTTTGTGTTTCCCTTCATTACCGGACACAAATATGGCGTTTCCACTACAAAGGTCGGGTACGAGATCATGTTGTCTGCTATGTGTAGCTGGACACCCCATTTTTATGTCTGACCCGAAGACCGGACACACTAATTTCATGTCCGAGCACAAAGGAATCTGAACTTTTTAAATTAAAAAATACATAATATCACCAACTCAACAACCTAATTAGAAGTTTTAAAAATTAAAATACATTCTTGTTCCATATTTAAGTTTCTTCAACCTACAAATGTGATCTTTTGATGTAATTTTTGTATGGAGTGTGGGTGAAGTTTTTTTATATGGGAGAAGAGAATAAATGTTGAGGTTTATTCATGTCCGAGCACAAAGGGAGGACACATCAATTTTGTGTCTGGCCTTTTTTTGGTCAAATCTTTTTAAAAAAAAAGGAATCTGAACTTTTTAAATTAAAAAAAAATACATAATATCACCAACTCAACAACCTAATTAGAAGTTTTAAAAATTAAAATACATGCTTGTTCCATATTTAAGTTTCTTCAACATACAAATGTGATCTTTTGATGTAATTTTTGCATGGAGTGTGGGTGAAGTTTTTTTATATGGGAGAAGAGAATAAATGTTGAGGGTTTATTTGGAGATATGAAAAATATGATTGAGTGGCTACATTTTATCCTCAAATTCAATCATGGGCATAATTAGCTTTTCTTATAATTTTTGGGGAAGAATAACAGTGACTGTAAATAGCAACAATTGGTAACAGTCTAGAAACAAGATGAGTTCTATTCAATTTTTTAACCTAATTCATATAGGTGAGAGAATTTCTTGTGCAGTTATTTTCCTCCTTCTATCTATAGGTAAATCATTTGGGTTTGAGAATTTCCTTCATCTTATTTATCAGAGATCAAACTATGATAAAGGCACAATTATAAAAAAAAAAACATGAATTTGTTGTGGTAAAAGTTTGTTGAGTGTGAGTGATGCGGATGAGCCACATCATATTTCCCACCTTTTTAAGGCGATGGAATGAAAGAATCCAAAATTTAAGAGCGTGAAGAAAATTAGCTGTAAGTAGATGAATCCTTGATTTTTGTTTTTTTTAATTCAAGATAGACTTGCAAGACTCTCCTATTAAATGTTAGTAAGAACATTCTCAAGACACAGGTTAATCATCTAAATCATAATGCAAATTTTATTTGAAACTGTTTTGTTTGGAAAGTGAATTCCTTCCAATGAAATTCCTCCAGTATTCACAAGAATTCGTTCAACCAGTTAAATATGTCTTGCAGAAGCTAGATGGATTACTTGAGCGAAGGTTGATGGTGAAGCCCTAAATTTTGAAGACCATTCAATCAATATTTTGCTCGGAATCATAAAAATAATGTGTTGTTGGTCAGTATGGTTGCCATGTAGCCATCCATGAAGGGTCGGTGTTTGAGTAACTTTTTACTGGTTTGTAGGCTGCCTCCAACATGAAGCGTTAAATTAAACATGGAAGGATCATATGGGAAGAGTCATTTTTGCATCCTCTACCGTTCTGGGATTCGTAACTTGCAAGCAATACTTGGGGAAATCATAAAAGACATACATGTTGGATTCTTGGTTAGCATAAATGACATCTTAGTAGGCTCATTATCTAGAAAGAAATTCAAAGAAATCATAGAAGTAGGGAAGCTTCTAGAGGAAGGTCTAAAGATCTTTAAAATATGTAGATTAGAGTGGAATTGTGAAGAATATTCTAGAGGGCTAATTGTAGTCATTAGATTAGAGTTGGGATGACAAGATTTTAGTCATTGGTTGGGTGATGACATTAGTATAAATAAGGGTGATGTAGTAGAGTTTGAATCAATTCAAAAATAATTAATACTCCCTCCGTCCTTGCAAAAATGGCGCATTTACTTTTTTACGGTCTTCAATGATCATGTTTGACCATCAATATATCTAGCTTCGTATAACAATTTCATATAAAAATTTGATATTTAGAAAATAGATATTAAGACGAATCTAACAATATCTCACATTATATTTTTATTATATATATATAATAATTTTATATTTAGGGTCAAAGTTTGCAAAATTTGACTTTGAAAAAGTAAATGTGTCATTTTTCCTGTGACGGGGGGAGTAGAAGACTTCTCCTTTTACAAATAGTCTCTTCCAAATTCTCCATGTTGGCGATTTTAACCTCGACCTTCACCTTATCAAAGATTAAAAATCCCTCATTTACTTCTTGGACAAGACACAATCAATAATCAAAAGAACAAACACACAAAATTTAACGTGGAAACCCAAACTAGGAAAAAGCACGGGAATCAAACGATTTCAATCCACTAGAAAATAGAAAGATTCTTATAAAATACGTTCCAATATCTCAACATATAATGTCTCACAATTGCTCAATATATCTCCTCTCTACCGAATTATCAAACAATGTCTAACCAATCCCCATCTCCACCATAGTTTAAAAGGAAGAACACTTCACAAGTTTCTCCTCTCTAACTCTCT
Source organism: Rubia balearica (assembly GCA_032355405.1). Classification (NCBI taxonomy): domain Eukaryota; kingdom Viridiplantae; phylum Streptophyta; class Magnoliopsida; order Gentianales; family Rubiaceae; genus Rubia; species Rubia balearica. Next base: position 848 of record JAULKJ010293007.1, on the reverse strand, counting down.
CTAATGTGGTGGCTTTTGGCAATAGTACAAACACCTTCTATTTATACTAAAACCATTAAACCCTAGATCAAATCCTATTGGGCCTTCTAGCCCATCAAGGATTAAATTCTAAACCAATACTAACTATATTTTGACTTTGAGGAGGCATTCCAACACTCCTGATGCTCCATCGAACCTTCGGAGATAAGTGAAGATCTTGCTTGGCCGAAATGTGCAAGACAAAACCTCCGGAGTAGTACTGAGGGGGGAGGTCCGATGATAAAGTCAATCTTCCTTGTAATTGGGAATGAATAGTTGAGTGAATAGTGTTACCTCTCTCTTTATATATGTCGGCATGTTGGAAGCAGGTAGGATAAGGTAGGGCAGCTGTTTTGTTTTCTTGTGGAGCAAGTACTAGCGTTTTCCCCTGGGCCGGTCCAATGGTTATTACACAAAGGACATAAACCAGAAGGTAATTCAAAGGACTGGACAGGCCAGATGTGACACTCGTGCCCAGTATTATTAGTAAACTCTCAACCCCATCTCCCCAAACTTTTCTAAACCCTTCTTCAACTAGTCAAAGTTTTCTTCCAATAAAGTGGTATAAAAGCTATTCCCTCCCAATAAGAGAAGCTATCATAGAAGTGGAAGCATACTCATCAGTTGAGATTTTGGCTCTCTCCCAGTTTCCAGCAAACAGCTAAAAATGCAGGCATCAGGTTTTTTTTTATAAAATGTACTCCCTCCGTTCATTAGTATTTGACACACTTTTTTACTCGCTTTTCTCAAGGCATGTTTGACCATTAATAACTTTTGCTACATATGTTAATATCATGTAAAATTTTAATATTTGGAAAGTACATGCTACG
>JAULKJ010292991.1:0-12137 GCA_032355405.1 Rubia balearica | reverse complement strand
CCAAACCCAAAACCCCCCTGTTTATGAGCTTTTATATATATATATATGTGTATCTATATATCTAGCATAATATTCTATGTCTTATGAGCAAGCACTTGAAAATAACCCCTATCTCTGTGGACGACCCCGACTTGCCACTAGCTACTTAGTTGTAGTTAGCACACATTTAGGGCTACAAATTACATCTTTGAGAGGTATAGCGATGACCTCCCATGCACGAACCAAGCCTCAAGTTACATGTCTCATTCCCAAAGACCGGAAATGTTGCATCTATCTTCCTCCACTAATTACCATCGGCTGGATGACTTATGACTTCAGGATCAACCACTGTCTGATTCGCATGCCAGCTCAAATACTTTTCATCCTCGAGATTGTTAAACAGTCTTCTTAGTCAAGGAATAATAGGTAAATACAACCTTGACATGAACCTTCTTCGTTGGCCGATTACCAACATCTCCGTCAACATCCACCTCCTTCAATTTAAACCTTGGAGAATTACATTTAGAGCATTCCACCGCATTCAAGTGATCACCCCTATACAAGATACAATCATTCTGACAAGCATGTATGTCTTCATAATCCAGTTCTGGGCGTCTATTGCCAACCGAAAGCATTTCTTTCAACACTTTAAACAAATGAGAGAAACCTGCATCACTATAGAAATACTTATCTTTCACATTCATTAACTGTAACATAGCCTTCAATAACATCATTTTGTTGGGCCAACCATCATATAGAAGTGTCTCATTATGTCTGCGGTGGTCTGAAAGTATTTTAGGATTTCCACTATACTTTTTGACAATCTCCTCTACCAACTCATCAATCCTATCATCTTTTTCGGCCTCTACCTCATTTTTAGTACACTCATCCAAATTCATACCATGCCAAAACCAAGTTTTGTATGTTGGATCAAAATCTTATATAAATAAGTGTTCCTTCAAAGTAGTTGCTTCTTCATGAATAGCGTTGTTCCGACACTTTTTGGAAGGACAATATACATACGAAAAATTCTCCTTCACGGCATTCGCATAAGCATATTCCATGAACTTAGCTAGAAAAGATTGATAACTCTTGCTTGTTCGATCTTCAAAAAAACAATGGGCTTTGTCCATATATATTCCTACAATATAAAAACAAGCACACAATCTTTAGGGACCTATCATTGCAACAAATACATCCACCAACATTCGTTCAATCCATGGTTTCCATGCATATCGAAAACTTATACATATATGTCGTATACATTCATTATATTACCATGCACATGTATAACCACTAAAAAATAAAATAATGGAATGCCGTATTTCAATCAACCAATAGTTAAATACATCCCCTCATACGAAAGGAACAAACTTAGAACTTAAATTGAAGATGACACTTCAAATTGGAGGTATGCAAATACTTACTTGGTAATTGACTAATTACAATCAACAATCCTATTCACCTCATTCAAAATTTGGGTTTTTGTTTTTGAAGAGGAAAATGGAATGGGAACAATATTTGGGGTATTATGATTAGATTTTGGTCAATGGAACCAAACTTATAAACTAAACCCCGACTATTAGGTCGCTGCTACAAACCATCGTTTAACAATTGACTAAAGATAAACAATGTGATGTCAGCCATGTAACGATTAACTAATATTGCTTGGTCAGACCCACATGACCGACGTCGCACTTACGTCGGTCAAACTATTTACTTTGATTTCCAAGCTATTTACCTCGGTTTAAATAGAATCGACGTAAAAACGTCATTATTTACCTCAGTTTTTTATAACCAAGGTAAATGAAATATTTTACTTCAAAAAAAATAACTGAGGTAAAAGAACTTTTCACCTCGGTTATTTGATGTTTAGAAGAAAACGAGGTAAAAAGGGCAAAGTAATAGGTTTTTTTTTGTAATGTGGTATGTAGTTGGGTTTGGAGGAGGAGTGTTGTTGATGGGAAATGTGTGTTGCTGCTGAAAGTTATTGAAATGAAAAATGGATGGGGAGGGGGGTTTTGGGTCCAAATTTTTGCCTAAAAATTTCAATTCTTAGTGGAAAATTCAAATCATGAGATCTCTCAGAGGGATCGCTTTTGGATTCTTTAAGTAAGACACATTTGCGAGATCGCACAGAAGTATCACAATCTAATTTTGGAAAAGTGTAGTAAAATACTCCCTATTAAGATTGTGGCCTGTAACGACGACCCATTAATACACAAATGTGAACAGCATTGTTCTGAAAAAGTGAATAACAAATTTTTATATCCAATTTTACATTTTAAATTCTCCACTCTGTCAGAGGGACCTAAGTGCAAAATAATAAATATACACTTGTCATTCCCAAACCCGATTATGATCGAGCCAAAAAGAAATTTTGACATCCGAAGTTGAACTTATACCAACCGAGGATAATAAGGAAACTTTTCTTATTCCACATAAATTCCAAGCTTTTCTGATTGACTTCTTTTATACTTGTAAGTAATATTCTACAATCTATGTGAGGCCATGTACTGTCACTTCAAAAATTGAGATGGACGAAATCCTATTATCTTTTTATTTCTTCAAAAGCCAAGAATATGAAATTTCCTGCAATTCTATGTGATGGTTCCCATCATTCTCACAACTCTTATCGTAAAGTTATTAATAGAATACTAACAAAAATGATGGACGATTACCCAGGTATATCAATCCATGATCAAATTAGAACATTGTGGTGGTGAATTGGTGAATTGGTTGATTGTTATATCAAATTTTTCATTTCAAGTTCTCCCACTTCGTAAGAGGGACCTAAGTGAAAAATTATAAACATACACTTCCAATTCCAAACCCCGATTAAGATCGGGTAAAAAAGAAACTTTGGCATCCAAAGTTGAACTTATACTAACCGAGGGTAATAAAAAAACTTGTCTTATTCCACATATACTTCCACAAGTTCTTCTGAATGATACCTTTTATACTTTAAAGTAATCTTCTACAATCTATGTGAGGCCATGTACTATTTCTTTAAAAATTGTGATGGGCAAAATTCTATTATCTTTTTATTTCTTTAAAAACTAAGAATATGAAAGTTCATCCGATTCTATGTGGTGGTTCCCATCGTTCTCATAACATTTATTGTAAGGGTAACAATGGAATACTATAAAAAAATGATAGAGGATTACCCCGATATATCCATCCATGACCAAATCGTAACATTGTGGTCATGAATTGGTGACTAGGTTAATTGTTATCTCCAATTTTGCATTTCAAGTTCTCCCACTCTGTCAGAGGAACCTATTTGAAAAATTATAAATGTACACTGCCAAAGTTGAACTTATACTAACCGGAGGTAATAAAGAAACTTGTCTTATTCCACATATACTTCCACAAGTTCTTTTGAATAACACCTTTTATACGTGTAATAATCTTCTACAGTCTATGCGAGGCCATGTAGTGCCGCTTAAAAAATTGCAATGGAAGAAATTCAATTATCTTTTTATTTCTTCAAAAACCGAGATTATGAAATTTCATGCAATTCTATGTGGTGATTCCCTTCGTTCTCATAACACTTATCGTAAGGACATTAATGGAATACCAACAAAAATGTTGGACGATTACCCCGGTATATCTGTCCATGACCAAATCATAAGATTGTGGTCTTGAATTGGTAAATTGGTTAATTTTTATCTCCAATTTTGCATTTCAAGTTCTCCCACTCTATCGGAGGGACCCCAGTGAAAAATTATAAATGTATAGTGCCATTCCCAAACCCGATCACGATCAGGCCGAAAAGAAATTTTGACATCCAAAGTTGAACTTATACTAAACCGGTGTAATAAAGAAACTAGACTTAATCCACATATACTTCCACAAGTTCTTCTGAATGACGTCTTTTATACTTGTAAATAACCTTCTACAATCTATGCGAGGCCATGTTGTGTCACCCAAAAAAAATTTTGATGGATGGAATTCTATTTTCTGTATATTTCTTCAAAACCGAGAATATGAAATTTTATACAATTCTATGTGGTGTTTCCCATCAAAATGGACTTCAATACAAGTCTCCAGTTGTGCTAAAATCAATTCTTATCGAACTGGACGTCTATGAAGTTCATAGACGTTTATAAACTTCAATTAATAGTATCTAATATACTATTTACCATTTTAAGGTCAATTATGTTCGTTTTGGTCAAATGCGGACCCAGACCCAGTTGTTATGCTAGTGGGCCAAAATGGTGAGGCCCACTATAATGCAAACCGACTTCATTAGCATGTCAGTCATAATTCTCTAAACATGATAGGTATGTGACGTCGCATATCCTGTTGGTCAAACATAGGCTCATTGCTATTGTAGTGGACTTAAATGGTGAGGTCCACAGTTGAATTCACTTCAACTTCACTACCGTGTCACTTTTGTTGACTTATCTGCAACATTGCTTCATCCAAGGAAGAATTCACAATGACTATATATATATGGAGCCCACCTCATACATCACTTCAATTATTCAACTTTCCCTTGAATTTCAGCAGTCCCTTAACCCATCTTTTCGAAGGTAGGCTTCTTAGATTCCCTTGAGTATTTTCATTTTTTTATTTTCCATTAAATTTAATTTGTATATGGTGAATCAATGTGTTTTTTGTATTCAAATTCCCATGGATGTTGGCTTCGTGTTGTATGAATTTGGGTTTTATGTTCTCACCTGTCAACCAGCCCTATTTTGTTGTGCATGACCTTTGTTTGCTCCGGTTTACTACTGTTGATAATGAGTATGTTAGGTTTGAATGTGACATCGATGGTTCATAGATGATCCTTTGTTAGGAGTGATCGTGTAGCGATGTAGGTCATGCTTTTGTTCTGCTAACACTACTTGAATACGATGTCTCACTTTTCTCGTTTAACCAATCCATTTTACCAACTAGTTAGCGACGTTGGGCATACATGTCGGCCAAGCCACTTTTTGGTCCGACGGTAAAATGCAAAGCCTTGCTGACAAAACAGATTAATTGAGCCAATTTATATTGAATTTCAGGAATAATGGCCAACAATGCTTATTCAAGTAGACGTGCCCCGATTGAAGTGACTGATTTCATGTTTGGATTTAATTAATTATCTAATTATATTATTAAACATTTTTTTACCAATGCAGATCTCTAGCGATTCATATGAGGATCGTCATTCTCGGACCACATTCGGGGATGTCATTCCACACTTTGTCCACACTCTTGCTAAACCTACTTCGGCGCAGTTCCAATTTTGGTAAGTCTTCCCTGTTACACATGTATTTCATTTTCAATTAACTTTTTTATAAGTTACTTTCATATTACTAAATGTGATTTTTTTTTTTATAAATCAGTATGTCCCAGACAACTCCTACCACCATACAAGTTGCCCGTTGTGTTGCGGTGCAACGGAAGGGAATATAGGCTGCACTACTTGGGGAATTTGAATTTCAAGAACCTAATCCCGAAGGGTTTCCCTAGGTTTTTGTTTGAACAGAAACTCCATATTGAGGACACGCTTTATTTCAAGTTGGTAAATGAGGTTGGGCCCATGGTTTTTCATCTCATCGTTCTTCCCCATAGATTTTAGTTTTCCAGAACTTTTAAACAAATTTTCAAAATAATTTATTCAAATTTGGAATAACATTTATTTACATGCATTTATGGTTCAATCTATAATCAATTTAATTGAATTTATTTCAATGTGATTGAATCCTTCATATGAAACCCAAGAATCCTTCATATGTAACTCTCTCTCTCCATCCTCCATTTCAGGGAATAGTAGTTATATAAAAATCCACTGCATGAAAAGTAAAATGAAACAATAATAATCCTGGAGGGCATTTTCAATAATAAAATTAGAATTAAACACCAACCATCATCTGCAGTGTAGGCACTGATCTTCTCCCCATCATAAGTTATTATCCTATTACCAAATGTGAGGCTCTATAATTATCTTCCAGCTGTCTGATAATCTCCATGTTCACTTTTTTTATCTCACCTCCAGAAGAACTGATACTTGCATGCATGTTCATTCACCAAACTCAGAATAAAAATAGCATATATTGAACAACATAAATATATATTGAAATACGGGAGTATATAATAAAGACTTAATGAATAATTCACTAGGACCAAAACTGGAATAATACTGAAAAATTTGAATAATTTGTTCCAATCATACTGATACTCTCAAATATTTTTTGCAACCAAAATGATGAGACGACAAATGCATGTATTCTCCAAATCATTTAACATCTCTTTTGTTATCTTTTTGTTGGAAGATTGCTACATTTAGATAGGTTTACATCATAAGTGGTTTAGATGACCCTTTTTGGTTTTCATATCTAAATCCTTTATTTTGTACCTTATTTTTAGTCTAATGGATTTTTTTCCCTCACGAGCATCTAGATTCCATTTTTTGAGAACAATTTGTAGATTGTTTTTAAGCACTTCAGAGTGTTCTAGTGAAGACCATTCACAAGAATGGTAGAATATTGAAGCCCACGAGTCAAAACAGGGTAGAAGATAGAAGGGTCGAAGAAGGAAGACAAAAAAGAGGATGAATTGTGACCTGGAAGCTTTGACCAAGTTCTTATAATTATCTGAGAAGAATTACCTTCCAAGGGCAGTACCATTGGATTCCTCTTCTTGAGAACTATAAAATTGATTACAAGAACTCCCAAATGGGATCAGCGGTACACTCATAGCAATGCAAAAAAGTTGAAGAAAAGAGGAACTGAGGGGCGCGCACCCCTCGCACCAAACACTCAAGGGGAAACACCCCTAAAGCATGGCTAGCCCCTTCATACGCGTGGCCACACGCTGGGGGAGCTTTGTACGCTTCCGACCGAGCATTTCAGCCCGTGCGCCCGACGCGGACCCCACACACCTCTACTACATTTTTTGACTTTTCTTGACCAAATTAGGTCATAAATATCTCCCCTTCTTCCCCATTTGTCTAAGCCAGACTTGGGGCCTCAAAACCCTAGTTTTTCTTCATCTTTTCTTAGTTTTTTCATTTCTTCCATGAATTCTTGTAAATATGTTGTGGGTTTTCATTACCTAGGTTCGTTATCACTTGGGAGAAATTGATTGAAGCTTCCAAAACCATTTAGTGAGACTCTATTTTACTCTTTCATGAGAATTTTTGGGAAGCATTTATCGTGCCATTAAAGTTAATTCTTACTTCATTTATGTTATGAGTTGTTTGAGAATATGAAATGTTTGTATGATTAAGTGCTAGAAGTGTTAGGAAAGTGTACAATTTCTTCTCTCCTTTGGCATGGAAATCCAAGAACATGGAATTAGAACATCTTATGGGTAAATGATGTTAATCTTGCTAGATGAGTATGTTAATGTTGTTTATTATCATATTTTTTTCTAAGGTAGCGATGAAAAATTGAATCTTGTATGTTGTTTGTTCAGGGTTTAGTCTAATTAATGCTTTGTTTGGTTAAATGGCTAGGAATTTGGTTTAATGCGTGTAGTTATTATCAAATTATAGTTCTTTGTATATAATGTCATTGATGAAATACCTTTAGAAGTTGTTTGTCTAAAGTGCTTATCAATGAGATTTACTAATGGTCGTTGAACGTCTTTGCAAATTACTAACTAAGAAGAAATGAATGTTGATCTTCAAATGGAGGTGATAACATTCCCCACAGAAAATTAATGTGAATGAACGAGTGAATGAGTCTAGGATCTATAAGAGGTTTGGAAGTGGGAATCAATTGCCCCCAACGCTTTGTTAATTGTGATTTTACCATCTTTTTAGCAACTTGTTGCATGATAGCATAATTAGTTCACTTTGGTAATTGTGTTATCTTTCAATTCATAACTTAGAAAACCAACCAACCCCCCCCTTTTACATGCTTTCTCATTTATACATATATACACACATACATAAATACATATACATATACATATATATATATATATCTAGTCTTGTATTTGCCCTTATATGTGTAAACCTTTAGAAAAATCCCTTTTCTTCGTGGACGATCCTGACTTGCCATTATCTACTTGCAGTTAGGAAGAAATTAGGGATTATAAATTGTATTTTTGAGAGGTACGACGACGACCTCCCAAATTTTAGTGTCGTTGCCAGGGAAGAGGCATTTATTTTAAGTTTTTAGGCATATTTGTGTGAATATTTGCTAGTTATTTTTATTTAACTTTTATTTGAGTTTGTTTTGTGTTTGGAGACGTATTCCTTTGTCTTTGATTAATGGTACGTACTAGTTCCAAGAACCGAGAACCTTTGCAATATGACCCAAATTATTTGTTCTTCTTTATTTTTAGTTATTTTTGTTCGGAGTAGGCATTTCTTGACTTCTTGGTGAATTTTTATCAAGAATCCTTGCAATATGAATCCAAATTTTTGAAAAAGAAAAAAATGGAATATCTCACCTTGAGGGAACTCATGATGAGATGAGAGGCTCAACAAGCAAGCTTTTGCAGAGTTTTTCATTCCAACCATCTTACCGAGTCTTGCTATTGGTTAAGAGAGGAGCACTACGAGGAGGAATGAACCGTTGGCTTCCAAAACCAAGGGTATTGTGAAGAGTGCTATCAAGAGGTTGGAGTTGTTGATTTTCTAGATCAAGAAGTTGAAGAATGGTATCCGTACTACGATCCTTACAATCCAGAGTGAAGTGGTAATCCAAATTTTTGGTATGAAAATGCACCGGAAAACCAACAATATGAGAAAAATGATTGGCCTTCCCCACTGTATACCATGTCCCAATACCAAGCTCAAGGAGAAGGTTTAAGTTTGACAAATGTGGAGATCATCGATGCAATAGTAAACTTGACCAACTTGGCCAAGATTAACGAGGAAGCAGAAACTCGAATCTCCTCAAGACTCAAGGCTTTGGAGGGGAATATAAGCAATATGATGGAAGCGGTGATCCGATTAGAAGCTCGATATTCCGAAGATACACCATTCCAAGTTGAATTCGAAGATACGGTGAGTGAGGTAACCTTAAGAAATGAATTTGAATTTGAAGGGGATGCAAAGTTGGTTGTTGAATACATAGAATTTGGTGAAGAGGTGATTGTGCTACATTCATTATGCTTGCCATCATTACCCCTACCCAAACTAAATGAACCCACTCCACCATTTTTGGAATTCTTGAAGGAGACAATAGGGGAGTCAAGTGATTATGCCAAACTTCCGAACCACCCATCTCCTTTAAGACCAACTCCACCTCAAAAAAATCTTCCTCTTGGAAGATTTATACCCCCACCTCTCTAGTTTGGGATACTCATGGTGAAGGGGTTCAAACCTTCACCGTATAGATAACATTAGGGGCGTACCAACGACCTTAAATATACGGAGCTTCTCAAGAGGCAACCTGAGCTATTAAGTTAGGCTAGTGTTTTTTTTCTTGTAAAAAAAAATTCTCAACCATGTCCTCAAACCTTTAGACAAAACCACAAAAATACCACCATAATCCACCACCAAAACCAACATCTAGGAGTACAACTAGTTGTTACTTTTTGTGGGTGTTGATCGAGACTTACATAGTTGTGGATTTATAGTGGATGAGTCAAATTTTGATATTGGGCGGAGTTAGAGAACATGGAGGAGAAAACATTCATTGAGGAGTGAGCCTTGCTACCACCGGGAAGGGCCTTTAAGGTCCTATTTGTTAGTTGTTTCTTTCTTCCTTATTTCTTTATCTTTTCCTTTGGTTCACAATGAGGAAAATGTGTGTTCCAATTGTGGGGGGAAGATAAATATATCTCATTGTATGGTATATTAGTGTGAACAATCCATACTTTGATTTGTTTTGTTTGAAAAAAAAAACAAATTTCCCTCAAAGTTGAAACCCGATAGGGTAACATAGGTGAAATTGGGAGGCCCGTATAGATCAAAAACCCAAAAAGGTTACCTATGCTAAAATGAGAGGCCAAATGGTGTGGAAAAAGGTGAGGGTGATCATTGAAAAAAAGGTGTGAAACTAGGATGAAAACCAAGAGGGCTTCTAGGCAAAATGAAAGAAATTGAAAATATTTATGCTTCTCTTGATTTGTCTATTGTATAGCTTTTTGGGTAGAGTAAGTTATCTTAACATTATATGTATACCTCACTCTTGTTACGGTTTGTTGGGTGTTTAGATTATCTTAGGCTTTGGGATGTGAGAGTGTGAGGGATTCTTATATCCCGGAGGCTCAGGTAAGCTAGGAATAAGATATTGGGTGTTTTGGGAAATCCCTTGCATGCTATTTTACGCTTAGGTCTTGGCTTGTTCTTGTTTACTCGAGGACGAGTAAAGGTTTAAGTGTGGGGGATTTGATGAGACAGCAAATGAATGTATTTTCCGCAGCATTTAACATCTCTTTTGTTATCTTTGTCTTGGAAAATTTCTATATTTAGGTAGTTTTACATCATAAGGGGTTTAGATGACCTCTTTTTATTTTCATATCTAAATCCTTCATTTTGTACCTTATTTTTAGTCTAATGGATTTTTGATCCTCATGAGCATTTAGATTCCATTTTGTGAGATTAATTTGTAGATTGCTCGTAAGCACTTCGAAGTGTTTTAGTGAAGTCTATTTGCAAGGATGGTAGAAGAGTGAAGGTCATAAGTCAAAACAGGGTAGAAGATAGAAGGGTCGAAGAAGGAAGACAAAGAAGATGATGAATTGTGATCTGGAGGTTTGGACCAAGTTCTTAGAATTATCCAACAAAAATTATCCTTCAAGGGTGGTACCATTATAGTCCTCTTCTCGAGCACTATAAAATAGACTAAAAGAACTCCCAAATCGTATCAGCGGTTCACCTGTAGCAACGCAAAGAAGTTGAAGAAAAGAGGGACCGACGGGCGCGCAGCCCGCTCACTTAGGTACGGCCAGCCCCTTCGTGCACGCAGCCATGTTCAGGGGGGCTTTGTGGGCACCTACAATCCCGAGCGTCTGGCGCATACCCCACGCACCTCTGCTACACTTTTTAACTTTTCTTGACCAAATTTGGCTATAAATAGCCTCCCTTCTTCCCCACTTGTCTAAGCCCGACTTGAGGCCTCAAAACCCTAGTTTTTTTCATTCCTTCCATGAATTCATGTAGCATGTTATGGGTTTTCATTATCTAGGTTAGTTATCAATTGGTAGCAATTGATTGAAACTTCAAAAACCATGTAGTTAGACTATATTTTACTCTTTCATGAGCATATGTTGTGAAGTACTATTGTTCCATTAATGTTGATGTTTACTTTATTTATGTTATGGATTGTTTGAGAATATGGAATGTTTGAATGATTAAGTACTAGAAGGGTTAGGAAAGTGTACTTTTTCCTGCTGAGATTAATGTCATCTATGTATGACTATATTATGAGTTTTTCATTTGGAGACTGCCCAATTCTAAAATAAATTTTATTTTTTGTTGATGGGTTATAATAGGATTATGACAGTTATCGATGGAGTTTCAGGATTTACATGGATGGACTCTTGATTTAACTATTTCCCTAACAGTGTCAAAGCCATACAACATAGGCAATGAAGGTTTAATACAATTAATATTTCAATTTCATATCAACCTTATATATTTTAATAGATTGTAACATATATTTGTAGTATATGTTATAGTTTTGTGGGTTTTACCATGTAATTCTTTTCCTCATTAATTGAACAACAATTGATTGTTTTATGATGTTTAACCAATTCACGAGTTATCAAATATCAATTATCATATAACGACTATCGATGAACGATTGTTTGTGTTATCAAATATTAAATATTATGATATTTTACGACAATCGATATCTCCACGATTAATTCTAAATGTCACACATACTGGTACGACGATGACACCTTACCGAAATTGCGTATACCGACATCTATTTTATTTTTTTGCAAACATCAGCCCGTCAAAATGATGTCATTGATCCGCACTCTGTGGGGTCATTAACCCGTGGGATAATCAACCCACGAAGGGCTAGGAGATCAAAAATATATTTATATTTTTGCTCTCGTGCCTTGTACAATCTACTGTAGAGTAGCTAGTGGCAAGTCCAGGGTCATCCACAACGATGCAAGAATTCAATAGTTAAGTATACAAAATTCACAATCATGCATCACTCTGATTGTGTGTTGGGAATAGCTAGTGTCACTAACATGGTTTTATGGGGAGGAAGTTTATCTAACAAACTACTAATCATGAAAAGCAA
>JAULKJ010292981.1:0-12138 GCA_032355405.1 Rubia balearica | reverse complement strand
GAACAATATTGAGGGTTGAGTTGTCTCTCGATAAATCCAATCTTTCTGCTGTGTATGGTGTTGTATCGTCAATGGATAAGATCTGAAACCAAAGAAGTGACACAATTTCAATAGTTTATTTAGAAAATGAGTAGAACATAAGTACCTCACATATAGTTTTTGAAAAAAAGTACGACAAAGACTGGTATAAATAAGTACCTTGTTATTACTTCTAAACTGTGTTCCTTTAATGAAGCTCATTCATGTTCTAGCTCTCGTACACACTATATGTACACATGTTGTAGAAGCATTGGCTGGAGGACGTGTATTCTCACCACTTCTCTATATTACCTTTCCATGAAACATTAATGTATTAGGTCCTGAAATGATATTATAAAGAGGTTACACATCTGCATATAGTGTTTGACCAAAAATATGATGAAAACTACTATAAATAAGTACCTTGCATTAGCTTGTATTCTGGGAGGAGTAGGGCACATCTGGCAATTAATGCTGTCTACCAGTGCTAACAACACATGTCGTCTGGCCAATGCATCTACAAAAGGTGTTGTTAGGTGAGCTTGATATGGGGTTCTGGTAATAATTTTTTATCTTACATTTTTTATTCCCAAAAGAATGGAAAAATTGGCCAATGCTATCGAGCAGTGCTGCGTACACATATCCTCCGGCCAAATACTATTGATAGCTTTGGCCAATTTGTTATCTTCCAACCCGAAACACAAAAATGAGGGATCTTACCCTGTTACAATAACACCATATCTTAATCTTCTAACAACATCAGTTGTATTTGGATTCGGGAACAAGAAGTAATTGCATATAGACAAATCACTTCTCCTTCTAATATCATTTTTCATCTAAGCTATCTCCATCACATTCTAATATACAAGGACAAGTAGATTCCATCTCCGACTATGTTCTAGCAACAGCTGTGTACCTAGAGAATGATGTAGTAGGTGTAGATGTATGTTGCAGAAGACATTTTATTATACTCGATACCCTATATTGTAACAAATGAAGAATCCATCACCAGATATGAGATTCTTAAAAGTATAATAGTTAGAATTGTTTATATTGCGTGGATACTGACTAGGGTTTGTGAGAATGATTAATATAGTAAGGAAACTAAGGTTTGATCTACAATAGAGGAAGGAGAGTTTTGGGAGAAGTTTGGTGTGTGTGAAATGTGTTCTCCGTATACTTTTATTCACTTTTTATGTAGCCAAGGGGATAAGAAATAATACAAGGCTTTTAATTGCCACACAACTGACAAGTTTTTAATTCGATGGTTGACACTCCAATTTTGGAAATCATTATTTTTGCTCCCTAGGGGATAAGAACTAGTAGAAGGTGGTTCATCCACCAAAAAACTTACTAGTTTTTAATGTGGCTTATGTGCTTTCGATTTTGGAAATTTAAACTGGTCAACAATTAACCAAGATGCATTTGTAAATGAAAAGACTTGAATGCAATATAGCTGATGAAGAATCTTATGACCTGTACTGATAATCCGATATAAATTCTTAAATCAAAATGTGTTTCTTATGCATTCTAAAGATACTATTGGATAATCCAATATTACAATATTTTTCTGATATTATGAATGTACAAGTAGTTCTCATTTCTGGGATCGACACGTTAATTAGGACTGTTACTGGTTTGTCGTATCAAAGATCATGATTTTTTTTATTTTTCATCCCCACGTACGTGAGCTAGTTCTGCTACTAGAACATTGTCTGGGGAGGTTCCCAATCTCATAAATTCATGAGATATGATACCGATTTCTCATTCTATTATTGGAAACCAGAATGGAAATTAGGATAAATTTTGGTGGACTAGCTATTTGAATCGGGGTTGAAAATGTTACATTCTAGAAAATATATAACATTAATATTGATACATGTTGGTAGTACCATAATTCTTATTGTTCTACATAAGTTTTCCATGAATTATCCCTGTTGATCTTTCATTTCAACCTCTTTTCGAAAGCATTTCCATGAGATCCAACCAAAGCCCAACCTAGTTATTTCTTGTTGTTTGAAATTGTTTCAAACTAGCATCGTCCTTGGGTATTTAATTATCATCATTGATATATTGGAGAGGAATATGTTTGTTCCCCACAATGCAATGTTCCACGTATTCTTTTTCCATGAAAGTTTGCTTTCCCTCAACCACAACCTCCCATTTCGTGTCTGTAGGATCCATCACGTAAATTACCCGATACGCCTGTTTAGCCATTATGAATGAATCTGCACGAAATCCCCATATTATGGGGTCCACCAACGTATGGCCTAGGGGTTTTAACCTATTTCTAGTTGTGTCATTCACCTAATCACCCAATTACACTAGAACAAAAACATTGAAGGTCGCATAATTTAACACCCGTATGTCTTTAATAGTATCAAAGTAACTCGTTCAAGTATATCCGTTATTAGGGTAATTCATTTTTGGTACATGTAGCGTCTCAAATATTAGTGACTTTCCGCTATTCTAAAATACTATTTAGTATCCTGCTGCTTGGTTCCGAAGGTATATCTGCTAATGTCAAACCCATCGAAGAATGTGACAGTGGTTAATGGTCACCGAGAAAAAAACTTTACTTTTTTGTTGTGGACCCTGCTCCGAACAAAGTCCCTTACCTAAGATGTGTATTCCCTCGTGTGATGGTTGAGGACCTGCTTGTCATCGAATGTGCTAGGTAGTGACATAATTTCAGCCGTGTGAATGTCCACGTATGGCCGGAATTCATTATGGTTACAAAGGACGTATATGTGCTCAGTATTCAGGTTGGCCCTCGACGGACTAATTAAATACCGTGTCACAAGCCTAGCCATTTGTCTTTCCCACATGTCTTGATTTTGAAACCACTATAACCCCCACAAATTCTAATCACCTTTTATATCTCAAGTACTAGGTTGGACCTGGGTGTGTTATTAACAATCCAAAAGGTCAGATTACTTATATGGTAACGAGCAATACAGATTATGTGGAAGTGATTATAGAATTAAAAACATACTTACTATTACAATGAAAGTCCGAAATAACCATCCACCAAGGTAGAAGAGATCAAAGAGTCTGGAGATGATTAAGAAGCACATTCACCTCCACTAGGCAAAAAGGATAAATGGACATTTGCAGCCTTCTTAGAGGAAATTGAGAGCAGTTGTACAGGAAATTTTGCAACACTTACAAAGAACCAAAAGTCAGGATTGTGCAAGAGGAAAATAGGAGACTAGAAAATAAAGTTATTAAGGATAATCAAAATAAAGCTAAGGACTATCACGTCGAAGACAAAACAGAGCACTCTCTGTTGTTAGAAGAATTACAAGATTTCGTAATGCTAAGAGGATTCAAGTTACCAGCTCAACTCAAAGCGTAGGTCTGAATGATAGACCCAAAGGATTTCTTGCAATCTAAAAATACTAGCATGAGGTTCCACGAAGCACCCATCCAGCTGGTATACAAGTCTTTCTCTATGTTTCTATCATGATCCGCTATAATCTAGTATATTATCCTACCCAGGGGAAGCATACAAGGTTGGTCTCAACTTCCGGACCATTTTATCAGAAGGTTATACCATGAACATAAATTCACAAAAGCTTCCATGGACCCAATGAACATTGCGCAACGAAGCGAAGAAAGCATTGCCGGATACCACGATTGCTTTGTGACAGAGAGCCTAGAAGTCAGATACCTCACATACCAGATGTCAGTAGGAGCATTCATGAATGACATGAGATCAGGGGAACTTTACAAGAAACCCATAGTTTACATGCTAGATAATCTGAGAGATCTTCAAAAAGCCATGGAAATATTCATCTGCATAGAAGAAGCAAAAAACAAAAGGCTAAAAAATGAGTGAGGATAAAAGAGAAATGGATAAAGCTCCCAAGGAAGGGAAGTAATCAAAAAGGCGAGAAGTGCCCCAGTCTCAAAGAAAGAGAAGCAACCATAGACAACCCCCACTTCCCTGATAAAATCAAGGCGAGAAATTTTACAAAATAAAAAAAAAGATGTTCAGGGATCATTACCCTTTAACAACCCCAACAGAATAAAGATCCAAATATTATTATTTCTATTTTCGCCAAGGTCACGATCATGAAACAAATAGCTACAACGATCTTAGGAGACAAACTGTGAACCTTCTACGCCAAAGGCGACTCATGCATCACAAGAAGAAAGATCACCTAGCTGGAAGATTTGAAGCACGCAATTATGTGGGGAACATACCGACAAACTAGAACCAGACCAAGCTGAGATATAAAATGATAGCAGAGGTGGAGTAGGGGATAAATATAGATAACAACATCCTAGATAAAGTGATATTTGATATTCACTGAATCACAGAAATCATGTCTTACAATGCATGAAAGGCACAAGGAAGGTACTTACCCCCCCCCCCACAAGATCCCGTAGAAAAGAGAAATCCAGCAACATAGGTGATCACATTGAGCAAAGAAGATACAGTCCCAAACGCATCACCTTACAACAACCCTTCGGTCATAACAGCAAAAATAAGGAACTCCATAGTATATCGAGTATTCGTAGAGAATGGAAGTGTGATAGAAATATTATTCATTGACTTCTTTGACAAACTCGTATTTAAGAGAGCAGACCTCAATAAGGCAAGTCTATCCATAGTGGGATTCACAAGAAAGGCTAAATGGCCCCTCGGCAACATACAACTCCCTGTCACCATTAGTCATACAGATAAAGAGTGTACAATCCTTTGTGAATTCTAGGTGATAGATGCCCAAAGAACATTCAATGTAATCATAGGAAGACCATGGATGAATGTGTCTAGAGCTATCTGGTCCCTTTACCATATTGTCATGAAATTCCCTATGCCAACGAGAATAGCAATGACCAGAGGAAACCAACTAGTAACCAGACAGTGTATTTCTATTGAGATGAAGCCCACTAGACTATGCAAAAAATGATAAATGGTGTACTTAATTAACCAAGGAGAACCAACGATAATCTCCACTAGGAGGGCTGATCTAGGCGAAGAGATATAGTTATTCCAATTGGAAGATAAGATCGGGAAGATGATGATCCCAAACAAGTTAAGACTGAGAAGATGCCGCAGGATATTGTTAAGGCAAAAGTAATATCAATAATTTAAAATAAAATACCTCATTTTCTTGGTCCCTACAGGAAATAAGAGGCATCAATCTTTCCATCGCCACACACTACCTCAATATAAACCCATCAATTAAGCCGGTCCGACAGAAGCAGAGAGTCTTCGATCACAATAGACAGAATGCCATAGAAACCGGGGTCAAAACACTCATACTGGAGGGCATACTCAACGAAGTCATATACCCAACCCTCTTAACTAACCCTATCATGGTATGGAAATCAGACGCAAGATGGAAAATGTTTATTGACTACATAGATCTCAACAGATATTACTCATTGGAATGTTACCCCTTTTCAAGATCGACCAACAGGATGAAGTTATCTCAAGGTACGAAGCCATAGACTTTCTCTATGCATACAAAGGGTACCACCAAATCTGAATGTACCCAGAAAACATGGAGAAAACAACATTCACCACCATTTTTGGAGCATTATACTATGATAAAATAGCCTTTAGACTAAAGAACGCATGAGCCACCTACCAGCGGATAGTCGACAAGGCATTCTCTCACCAAATTGGCCCCAACTTAGAAATCCATGTAGACGAATTGGTTATCTAAAGTACAACCCCTGAGGAATTCCCAAAGACATGGAAGAAACACTTATCATACTCCAGTCTATCAGAATGAATCTAAATCCTAAAAAATGCACCATCTTCATAGGAGTGGGAAAGTTCATGGGATTCATAGTATCATCAAAAGGTATTCAGGCCAACCAAGAAAAAAATACAAGCAATACAATCACTACCACCCTTGGTCAGTCAAAGAACATCAAATACTCAACGGCTCCTTAGCCGCACTCAGTCGCTTTGTCTTTAAGTCAGTAGAAAAACACATGCCATTTTTTCACGTCTTGTGAAAAGCGTCAAAGTTCTCATGGATGGCAGAATTCTAGAAATCATATGACGAACTCAAAGTGGAGCTTCAACATTTTCTACTGCTATCGGCCTCCAAGCCAGGAGAAACCCTCGACCTATATCTAGCCTTCTCGGCGCAGGTTGTTAGCTCTGTCCTTATGGGACAAGAGCCTGGATGCAAATGACCCTTGTACTATGTTAGCCAAAGTCTCTAAGGAGCCATGAAAAACTGCTTGGCTATGGAGAAACTCATGTTTTCACTTATCCACTCGTCCAGGAGTCTCCAACCGTATTTCCAATCCGATCAGTTTGTGGTGTACACGGACGAGCACATCAAGAAAATCCTCCTACGTCTAACTGCCTAACAAAATGGGCCATTAATCTAGGATAATAGGAGGTCATATTCTGCCCCAGAACAGCACTCAAAGGCCAAGCATTAGTGAACTTCATGATAGATAAGACGGAAGAACTAGACCCGGACCATACAACTGATCGCAAAGGGACCAATCCTAAAGAAAAAGAGAAATTTGACAAGAACTCTTGAACACTCTTCATTGATGGTTCATCATCAAAAGAAGGTTGGGAAGCAGAATTCATGCTAATCATTTCGGAAGGAGACGCACACAAATACGCATTTTATTTTTAATTATCACTCGTAAAGAATGAAGCTGAATATGAAGCACTCACCAATGGCCACAACTTAGTATTAAGAATGAGCATACAAAAAATTCACATCCATAGCGACTCCCAGGTAATCGTTCAGCAGGTGATTGGGGACTATATTATCAAGGAACAACAGTTGATCAAGTACCTAAACAAAACAAGGCAGCTCATCTGGGGGTTCAATTACTTCTCGATTATGCACATCCCCCACTAATAGAACACAAAGTAGACACTTAAGAAAACTGGAAACTTCATGATGCATGTCTTTTCAGAAAGAGAAGGATGTACTGCTCGAAGTAATATCAACTCGGAGCAAATAAACCACAACAGTGGCACAAGTACATGAAGATGATAAAGGTTAGATTGGACTTATCATAAGATAATCTAAACGCGGTGCCTTACCCATGGATAGAATAGAAGCACATATTATCAAGCTTATGACATTAGCATACAGTTATTCTAACAACATCTTGTACAAAAAAGGGATATCTCACAACCTGGCTCAGGTGCATAAAAGTCCGTCAATGAGTACTCATTGTTAGAGACATGCACGAGGGAGGGAGTGGATCACACCAAGGAGAAAACACCCTGGCTAAGAAAATACTACTAGCAGGGTACTATTGGTTAACCATGTTCGGAGAAGCTAACACCTTTATTTAGATATGCAGTAACTGCCAACGGAATGCCACAGTCCAAATAAAACCGCAATATGAGATGAAATGAGTTTACAATGCTTGGCCATTAGATAAAAGGGATTTGCCATTGTGGGCCCTTTTCCAGTTGGCTCAGACGGAGTAAAATTTCTCAGCATCTTAATTGACTACTTTACCAAATGGGTATAAGCAAAATCCCTTAATGGGATCACAGCCAAAGCAGCAGTCTCATTCAGTCTGGCAGAACATTATATGTCGTGTTGGCATACCAAAGATCATCATCTCAGACAATGGGATACAATTTGCAAGTGGAGATTTCAATTAGTGGTGCCAGGACTTGAACATAAGTCACAAGTTCACTTCGGTAGCACACCCCCAAACCAATGGAAAAACCGAGGCCACATATAGGACCCTAGTCTAGGGAATCCAAAAATAACTTGAAGGGAAGGACATAGAATAGGTGGAAGAATTACCAACCATCCTTCGGGCATACCAAACCACAGTAAGAACACCAACTTCTGAAACACTTTTAGTTTAACATATGGTCATGCAGTGGTAATCCCAGCAGAAGTAGGGATCCCCAGACAAAGAACTATCGGCTACAACAAAGAAGTAAATCAAGAAGACCAGGGAGGAAACCGGGATATCCTCGAAGAGAGATGACAAATCACAACCATCAGAGAAGCCGAGTACGAACAGAAGATGGCAAAGTTATACAAGAGTTCGCACAACTACGTTCAAATTAGGAGACCTGGTCTTAAGGAAGAACAAAGCCATCTTACATGAAAAGACTGGGAAACCAGGTCCAACGTGGGAAGGTGCATACAAAATCTTTGAGGCATACAAATCCAACAGTTACTCCTTGGCCCAGATAGACAAGGCACCTTTCCTAAATATGTGGAACGTAACTAACCTTAGTAAATACCATATGAAAAACCTAGGGTTCCTACATGGACATATTGTATATAAATCTCGATACCATCACTGATCAAGGACCCCAAAAGCTCAGGGCAGGAAATAATTGTGTTTGTACAAACATAAATAAAAAAAATTCCAGGGGCAACACCCGACTTATGCAAGCAAATCCGCAACTTAAGCAGGAAAATCACCTGAGACTTCAAAAATAAGGGCAAACACCCACCTATCGACTTAAGCAAGCTAATCACATTTGGCTATGCCCCACCCTGCAACTTAAGCAGACAAATCATCTACTACCCCGCAAAATAAGGGCCACGCCCCACCTACACCATACAAGTCTTGTCTTCTCCATGAGCATAAGGGACATACCCACCACCAAAAAGTATGGAAGAAGGAGTCTCTATAACCAGATGCCATTAAAAATATAAGTTGATACAAAAATAGAGGCACGAAGCCTCGACAACTCCTATGAATTGGGGAACTAAAGTTAAGTCTTTCTACTCCTACAAGCACTAACCTATTCTTCATCTTCAAAGATATCACTAAGAAATAGAATATAAGCGAGATGGGATCACTGGCCCAACTGCTGCATTCTAACTAGTTGTTGTTCATAATATGCTTCTAGTCTTCAACTGGCCCGTACTCTTCACAATCAAGTGGAGTAATCATTAGTCCACAGTTTTTTATACCAATATATGGATCGGCACAAAGCATCATTATCATCTTTAAGCCTTTTAATATATGCCAATATCTCTGGATGTATGTTCATGAAGCCAGGAACCATGACCTAACTAGCCACAACCATTTTCCCCTTAGATCATCCCTGCCTAAGGATGAAGAGGAGACATCAGCAGCATGAGATAGAAGGTAAAAAAAACCTTACATTGCCAACTCTTTGGGCTCATCAAGACAACCTCGTATAATTTTCACCGCGTCACTATCCCCTTGATGTGGAAATCCATCTACCCTAAGCCAAGAGCCAAAAACACCAGACCCAACTTTGAAATTGTTCGAGTTAGAAAAGGCCACCCTACAATACATGATTGAAATAAACCCCCAAACCGGCACATCATTGACCGTGCAGTGCGGACAACTTTTAAGATAACAATCACCTACGTAAAAAAAATAGAAATCAACAAATCAATTAAAGGCAAAAAAATGACACTGACCTACATGTTACAAGATTCTTGGAAAAATCAGTACAACCACTACACTAGCCTCTTAAAACATAGACAATTTTTCACTAACTTGGCCATCGAAGGACGAAGGCCCCATATTCTCCACACATGCTTTGTCAAAAAAGATTGAACTTTGGTCCTGTATTTCTACTGTACAAGAGCAAAAATCCTCCAGGCTAAGTAGACTAGGCAAATCCTCTAAATAGTTAATCAGAGGAAACGAGCATTTATTTTCATCCACCTTCGCACGGTACAATCAATGCATCTCACAACTACATCATCCAAGACCTCGTTTTATATCTAACATAAGCGGAAGGCTATGTACCTGTCCTGGAGTAGAAACCTCAATCGCTCACACCCTGGATACCTCCCAAAATCCCATGAAACACTAGCAATATTAGCAACCAAATCACAGACACTTTGAGTCTTCAAAACCTAGTGAGCTAATGCCCTAGCGTAACCAAGGCTCATAAATCCATCGGCCTTCAAGCGAGCAATCTCATGTTGTTATCGTAACACCTCCTTAACACAAAAATGATCACGCACCCTCTTAAGCTCAACCTCAACCTCAAGGTCACCGGTATTCCTAATAACAGGCTCAAGTTCCCTTGGGCAAAACACTATAGTGGACAAATCATCGGCAACTTGCACAACGCCATATAAAAAATTACAATATGCCTATATAGCCAAGTCATCACCCGTCAACATACCAAGGTGTAGTGACGCAAAACATCTTGGTCACTGCACATGGGTATATTAGCAGCATACCCCCATAATAATGACATAAAGAGTGGTTTTTCTTCTCTGCCCTCTTAACAGAATTAGTGGACGAGGCAACAATACCCGTTTGGTGAAGCACACATTTACTCTCACCGTTTGTACCACTACTCAAGGGCCTAGAACAAGGAAAATTCTTAATCACCACAACCGTATTCTTAGACGCAACATGAGAAGAAAGGTTACGGAACATATCACTCTAATTTTTAGGACCCGGCCTATTATTTAAAATAGCAACCGATGGCCTTGGAATAAAATCTTTGGAGGCCCATTCCTTGAAAACGAGAGTCAAATCTTCACAGACCATCGAAAAATAGGAAATATTAAACTAGCTCAGAAAGACGGCGGGTATACTTATACCCTGCAAGCAAGGCACAATCAATCACCAGCCTGAGATCTAGAAGTGATATCTTCCACAACAGAAAACCCAAGGCACTAACTCCCTTATATAGTAGGATCATTATGGTGGTGTAATTACAAAAGTGCAATTACAAAAGTGCTTAAAAACACAGACAAAAGGAAAAACTCAAAAAGGAAAAATGGGTATCAAGAAACTAAAGCAACTCGCGAAGTGCTTTGCAACACTAAACCATAATAGGCTAAAGAATTATAAAGTCTAGGCAACAACGGTGATACACATTGACCTATACATCACTCGCCTTCTACCATCGAACTATACATCATAAATATGCATCCCTATATGGCTATATAGGGCTTAGTGTATAGGAAAGGTAAGTACATTGGCGAGATGAACGAGCGAAGTACAAACACCAGCGAACCAAGAGCGGCACCTCGGAGTATCAGCCAAACAAAAAACCTTTGAAACACACAGCAATCTATGACTTCAAGGGATCTTTTCAACAACCATGACCCGTGACCCATTACATCCGCGAAGGCAGTACTCGCGAACGTGATTTACGTGAGCTTAAATTACCATGAATGTAGGGAAATAGACCCTATAAATGGAAAAGGGTTGAAAGTGTCAAGGTAAGTAATGACAAGTAAATTAACTCAAATAATCCCAAAGTTCTGACTTAAGCATCAAAGCATATGCTATATTCAATCCAAGACAATCTAGAAGGAACAACTATCAAGTGATTGCACCACTAGAAGTTTCCGCTAAAATTTTGGGATTTCATATCAGCATCAATTGGACTAGGGTAAACTCCTTGCTTAGTGAGATTCCATCGTCAATATTTACTGATGAGGCATCAAATGCATGTATTTCTTAATGCATTTAACATCTCTTTTGTTATATTTTTGTGGGTAGATTACGAGATTATGATATTTTTACATCATAACTTTGCAAAAATTACACTAGACTAATTTTTTTTTGGTATTTAACATATGTCGCAATACCATCTTTTGGTCTCCGATGCCAATACCGCCTCCTTTCAATGCCCAACAAATTCAAAATAATTTTTTGGTCCCCAGGGTGGTTTTCAAGGTGGTTTTCAGGTAATTTTGGGGACAAAAGATAAGATCATATGTTAGGGACCAAAAAAAACAATTTAGTCTATCTGAAAACCACTTGGAATCTAGTTTGGGACCAAACAAATTATTTTGGATTTGTTGGGTACTGAAAGGACGCAGTATTGGCATCGGGGATCAAAAGATGGTATTGCGAAATATGTTGGGGACCAAAAAATAATTTAGTCTAATTAAATAGAGGGACACACGTATATTTATACTTAAAATTTTAAAATTAAAAAATGTTTTCAAATTACCAAATTAAAATATAAATTATGAAACAAAGGAAAAAATCTTATTAAAGACGTAATAAGAATAGAAAGACATGTGAGGGTCTCATGCAAATTTATAGTGAGAGGAATGTTCTGAATATTCTGAATCTTCTGATATATATTAAGTTATAAGAACTAATTTGCAACTGTGATGGAGTAGTTTGTTGAGAAAGTCTTTTTAAAAAAGTAAACAAAATTTAAGGGGTTTGATA
>JAULKJ010292973.1:0-12138 GCA_032355405.1 Rubia balearica | reverse complement strand
GTGGGGAGCGTTGGATTATAAAAGCTATGGACGGCCAGGATTTGGATTTTCGTCTCGTGTGCGGATCGCGATCTGGTTTTCGACAGCAACCAAACGGTCAAACAAATTCATACTCCCCCAGTGGCCTAATATTGGCACCAAAGAAATGACACACTTAAAAAAAAGTAGAGGAGATTGTATAGGGAGAGTAAAAAATAAATTGTGTGGATAAAAACAATCTAGTATTTACAAAACAAAAGTGCCAATATAAAAAATTCATTCCAAAAAAATGTGTCAATATAAAAAATCTCAACGGAGTATGAATAGCCATTTTTTACCATGAATGGAAAACATTTGCTCAAGGCAAATTATAGGAGCATCATTGCTCCATCTATACTATTCCCACAAGATGTAATTATGTATAGTGTTTTATAAGAATATGGTTTTATTATTTTCCATTTTTTCATTTTTGTCCACTCTCATTTTATGGTGTGTTTGGTGAAATTGTGCTTATAAGTAAAAGTGTTTTTTTCTAAAAGCAGTGATAGATGAGATTTTGTTTTCCCCCACTAAATTAACGTCTATTTCCTCCCAAAATAATTTCTGTTTTTATAATAAACAAATTTTTTGTTAGTTTACCAAACTATAAAAAACAGCTAAGTTTATAAAGAAAACACTTGTGGATCCTACCAAGCACGCTCATAAGTTGCTCACTTTCTAAATTTGAAAATATAACAATAAATGTTAATGGGATTCTGACCTCACTACCCTCCTTTGATTTCCTGGCGGCCTTGTGGGTGTTGCTGGAAAGGAGATGGTAGAAGGGTAGAAGATATATTTTACTTGGTGAAATATTTCTCAAGAGAAGAAAAAAAACTCTCTTAAACGTAAAAATGTCCCTTTTCAATATGACAATCGTAAAAATATCATTCAAATTATTTTCATGGTTTTCAATAAAAAAAAAGAATGACTGTAAATATATATAACTATAGAAAATTAAAAGTGCATAAAAAATTGATACATAAAAATTACATTTTACGAAGGATCTAACAATATTTCACACCATAATATTATTGCACATATATTTATACTAATACATGGTCAGAGTTTAACAAGTTTAATTTAAAAAATATTTCTTACAAGGACGGTGAAGTAATACTGTAATACGTTGCCATTGGAGTTAACTGCTATTGCTTGAACCGTAGTTAGTTACAACTGCCCTTTAGTTAGTTCCTTCAAATCCCATTTCTACCCTTACAGAATTGGGCTGCTAATGATATTGACCCATATCCTAAGTCAGCCAGCTCCACAAATTATTTTATTATTCTGGTCCATATTTGAAATCAGCCCACTCGTAAATGCAACATTTTTTTCACAAAAGAGGAAACCAAAAGAGAAAATTAAAAGGAAGAAAAGGAACGATATTTAAATATTGGCAAAGTATTGGAAAAAAACACATTTTCATATGCATATGTAAAGATGGAGTTGAATTATAATTAGAGATATATACAAATATAACCCTGCCTAATTTCAGTAAGTGAACATTTAACCCTCAGATAATTTTAAAGTACAAAAACAACCATAAATACTTAATGAAAGTGCAAATATAACCCTATTAGACCATTTCCGGTGTTGACTCAGTAATTCTGGCCGTTTACCAGCTTGCAAAGATCAAAATACCCTTTCAGTAGAAACCTAAAATCTGATGGGCAATTTTGCTCCTCTGACAGTGAGCCCCACTAAAAACACAATTTAAACTCCCTTTTTTCCTATAAACACAATTTAACATAATTCAAAAAGAGATCCCATTCAGAAAATCCACCCGTTCAATTTTTCCTTCAACTCGCGTTCACCCCCCGACCGTGCTCATCAACCACTCCGGCACTGCGAATCTGGCTGTGTTCTTCCCCCAGAATTTTCCCGTCAAACTGTTGTCAAAAGTGCATGCATCCCTTTTCGGAGATTCAAATTGTTCCCCCGCTGTCAAAGGTAACCAACTTTTTCACTAGAACTCTATAATTGAATTTGGGGGAAATCGATTTCCATCGTTTACGTTAAGTAGGGATCTCTTATTGTTGTTTTTGTTTTGTTAAATAATCTATTATTTAATTCTTGACGAGGGATTATAATGGATTCGTCGAGCTACACTCCGAATCAGGTGCATTGCAAAGGATACTTATGCCAGGTTGACTCAGGAAGAGGCAGCACTGGTAGTTCAATTCTGCAGGATGAGTTTCGTTTTAGAGATCCAAGATGCAGTACTGCTAGCTCTGTTGTGGTCGAAGAATCTATGGTTGTGCAACAAAATGGTTGCAACTGTTCATTCATTCTTAAGGCATTGACGGTATTGAATATGGTCTTGCTTAGTGCGAACATTTTCCAGTTCTTGTTGGGGTTGTTGGGAAAGTGAATTTAGGTGCCTTAAATTAGTCCTTTGTTTGGATAAATGTATGGGTGTGTTGACTTTGTTTGGATATGTCAAATGTTTGCCTATATTGTGTGCGATGTAGTGCCATTTGATGTAATTAGTTGATGTTTGAATTTGATTGTTGGTAGGAGTTGTTATGAAATAACTTTTTTCCGGATGGGATTTGCCTAAAAGAAAGATGATATTGTAGGAAGCGATATTTATAAATACTAGTTGGACCCTAAATATATCACTGAAGTGCAGATATAACCCCGCATAATTTATGAAAGTTCATATATAACCCCGCATAATTCGTGAAAGTGCATATATAACCCTTGAAAATACATTAAAGTGCAAATATAACTCATCATACATTGAACAAGTCCTGATATAACCCTGTGCTTAAATTGATATTACCAACATCGCTTGAGTACGTAAATTGATAAATATTTTGGGCAATAAACATTAGATTACAATAATATAGGTTCTAATGTTTTACGATGGAAGTTGACCACACTGATTGCATAGTGTGCCACGTAGTTCCTAGAATTGACTACTAAATCAGCAATGGTAGAAAAATGGACAATAAAGAAGCTAGTAGATGCCCTTTAAGTGTCCTATTACAACAGGGAAACAGTTCTAACCTTGAAAAACAATCCAAAAAAGAAACCATAATTTTGTCAAGTTCTATGACACAAACAGACACAAAATGTGGTGATGGCAATGTCAAAAGTGGTAAGATGTAGGCAGTTGTGACACACTTCTTCTTGGACTTCTTCTTTCCTCATCCAGACTAAGTGTGGGTGGAAGAGGTGGTTTTGAGCTGGAACAGTGTACATCAGCTGCATGCAGGGTATTCAGCAACGGAGCTAGAGTTGTGCCAAGCAACCTAGCTGTCCTCTCACTGAATAAAAAACTCCTTCCCCACATATAGTTGCGGGTAACTTCCTGTTCAGTACCAAATACAGGGATCTCTGTCAGTGGCGGGGCCTAGATAACTGAAAAATAAATACGAAGCGGGTGAATAGTAAACTAATACATATTTGGATGAATTGCAGATGTGACCCAACATAATATTATGTACGGGTCTGATGGATCACACTGCCTGCGGGTCTGATGGATCAAGGTGGTTGAGGCTTTCGATCACAGTGTTCCCTGGCAATGTGTGTAATATGACTGGTCCTAATTCTCTAGGTTTAGTACCAAGATCCCAAGCATAGAATAGTCCAAGAAATGAATTTAATGTTCTATATGTGATTCAGGGACATGAATCGGAAATGAAATATTATTAGGGGAAATTGGAATACCTTGGCGGTGGTAAATGTTCGGTTGTTTTAGTAATTGGTGATCGACCATCAATTCCACCAGTGTCCTATACCACAAGTTGTTCCACCACCACCTCCACCTCCACCGGTGGTTCCTCCACTACCACCTAGACCGGAACCTCTACCACATATTAATCCACAACCACCAGTGGTTCCTCCATCACCACCTGGACCGGTGGCTACACCATAATACTATGTTCATCCTCAACAACCAGGCCCTCCCCATGAGCTAGCTCCTCCACGACGACTAGTACCAGAATAGGCTTCCTGTCATGGACATTGGATGAAGTAGCCCCTTCTTAGCTGGTGAATTGTTTCTCCACAGCATCAAGTGCTTCAAGCATCAGCTTCTCACCCTCAACCTCAAACTTACGCCTTGCCGTTTGCTTAGTTCTTATTTCTTTTATCTTCTTTTCATTATTGGTTATGGTCGTGGTTCAACAATTTCATTCTCTGCGAGTTGAACCACAAGCTACACAACCATGTTAGGGGGAGCTACACGTAATAGAATAATGTCATTCATAATTAGTAATATGACCTTATAATTAAAGGGTAACGATTTATGATATGACCATGCATAATTTCTGCTTCTCATTATGTAAATAAGATTGATATTTTCACATTATCTCAATCACATATAGAACATTAAATTCAAGAAATAAGATTGAGATTTTCACCTCGGCGTCATGTTTACAAATAGAGGCACCCCCTTTAGTGATAGGAAAGTGTGCGTCATCTTCAGGACCTTCATGGACCTGTATGATGAAATCAAGTTAGGGGAAGCCAGATAATGATCATAAACTGGTAAGATTGTGAAAATTTACCTCATTCTCATTCCAAATAGGGGTAAGAACTTCTTCTCTATATTATCCGTAGGTATATCTCACAAATGCAATATAAACATGTTGGTTTAGCAAGCATTAACTAATGTTTGTATAAATTATGTCATGCAAGGAAATACTGGTTTAGAAGTATAAAACACAAATAATTACTGATATGACCCTACATAATATTATTAAGTGCATATATAACCCTGTATAATATTATTAAGTTCAGATATAACCCTGTATAATTTTAATAAGTGCAAAGATAACTCTTCAAAAATATTACTAGGTGCAAATATAACCCTATATAAAATTACCATTTTCAAATATAACCCTACTTAAAAGTTCTATGGATTTACCTCATGCTCATTCAAAGTATTTGGGAGATGATGCTACTCAGTAGCATCTACAACTTTGTCCTCAAATTGTAAAAATTCATCAACTCTATTAGGAAGATAAAATACATATTTATAGAAAAACAAGGCTATAGAAATAATTATGGATATACCTTTCTCTACCTTTTTTCCTTAGGCTGCCTTATACTAGGACTGGTACCTGTTGTCTTTTGCTTTGATGGTTCACCAGATTTCATACCCTTTGCGGCCACTAGCCTGCCTCTCTTGCGAACAACATTTGAAGTGGTTTGAGAATTAGCATGTGTACCCGAATTCCTTCCCTGCCACAATATGACAAAAGAAAACAATTTAAACAGACAATGAGGTGAACAACCTTAATTCACTGAAAAAAAATAAATAACTTGTCACACTACTTGGGATGCTGCTGCAACTGATTTGGCTTTTTTTGCTAACTTTTTTTCTTTGGCCATCAGTTCACCTTCAAAAGGCTTTATATTGTGGTCATATTCACCACACTTTCTACACTTCCTTGCCTTGCTTCTTCCCTCTCCCTCCCAATCTTCTTTCGATCCCTTCGTCTTCGGTCTCTCAACCCGACGATGTAATTCTAGAGGTTGGCACAGCTGGGCAGTCGAGCTAGGTATCCAGAACGTCCTATGGGGTACATAGTTGATCATGTGGGAGTAATATTTCTCAAAGGTATATTTAGATAACATGGGATCACAATATTCATGGAGGGGGTGTCTTTTATGCAACAGAATCCTAGCAACATGCCTACATGGTATTCCAGTGTGATCCCTTATACCACTGTCGCATAACCGCCTATCATGCCTCAACCTCTAGTGAGAATCACCATGTACTACTTCACAGGTCATATCTGAGCAAGCATAAAAGCTAACTTATCGAGACTATTTTGAAACGAGTTTCAACATTTCTTCTTTCTGTGGACACATAACACTATCTCAGGCTACACACATATTGTAACAATCATTCAACCTTGTCATTAATTTCTTTCTAAATCCCTCCATCAATGTTAGTATAGGCTTTTCCTCAATCCTCCAATCCAATTGTTGAAAAACTCTGCAGGATTGTTAGTTACAACACACACTTCAAGGGTGTCGAGAAAGCGTTTGTAGCCCGCAAAGAATCACCCAGGGAATCAAAGTACTCATAAGCCTCCACATTTAATTCCTTAATCTTTTCAATTGCTAATGTGAAGTCTCTTTTGTTATATGACATAGATGCTCTCCAGCACAAATTCTTGAGTATATTGGCTGGGAGTTTTCAATGGAAATTGGCATAGATGTGTTGACTGCATCTCCTCTGTATTGCATGAAGCACACACTCAATAATAGCTTTATCAATACCCGGCATTAAAAACCAGGAAAATCATTAAAAAAACTAGCAGAATGACAAAGAACAACATCATAAATCAACATTTAAATCCTAAACTGGAGCACAATACTAAAAAACCAACACAGCCAGGAAAGTCAGCCCTTAAATAATATAAAAAATAGCACATCCATCACAATGTAATGTTACAAAATCACCAGCACAACGAGCATAATTTCATGTTAAAAAATTGCCAACACAATTTTAAAAATCAACACATCCATCACAACTATAAATACAAAATTACAAGTAAATAGTAACGTTAGTTAACTCACCATCTTCCGATCAATCATAAATGCCAAGGTTTGTCCTCCGCAAATCCTCCCAAAAATATGTCCATCTGTTTAAATAAAAAGTCCAGATGTCTTTTGATTTTGAATCAACATAAGCAACAACGAGGGGAGAAATGCTATCATTCGGGTAATTTACAACTTCACTAAGCAACACCCCGCCATACCGGACCTTAAGGAAACAACCGCCAAACCCCAAAAATGGCTTGTATCCTGGCAAAAATTGTTTCCTGCCTGCATTAAATCCTATGAAAAGTATTTTCACAAATGGCACTTTTAGGTGATCCCCCCTTCATACTCCATAATTGCATGACTGCCCGGGTTACTAAGGTTCACCTCTTCACAATACCATGGTTGCCATCTAGCATCACTTTTGTCAGGTGCCTTACTCTCATCAACTGGTGACACTTTGGTTGAACACCAAAACTCTTCAAGTGCTCCATCACCAATTCATTGGACATTTTTTGATCAGCCTGAGGCAATGAGGTAAACCTCTTGGCAATCCAACTCTGCGACAGCTTCACCACCTGTCTACATGTATGTTTCCCGGACATAGACCGAATGCAAAAACTCTGCCCATCGGGAAATATCGAGCTTTGAAGCCTTCATTCACAGTTATCATTTGAACACTTAACTGTTACTCTATTCTTCTCGCTCTTCAAATGCTTGAACACAAACCTCTCATGTACCAAGTAGTCTAGCAACAGTTTCTTAAATTCTTTCTATGTCTGTAACTGCATCCGTTCCACCAATTTTATTCTGTTCCCCTTTCCAATATCAAACTTGTCATTGTTGATACATTTATTCATGGGATTTTTCTCTAATTCAATGTCCAAAAATTCATCCAAATCCCGCCCAGTGTCACTATCAACATTCTCATCCGATTCAATTTCGAACCCTGCCTCCGTGTACCGATGATACCATTCACGATCTTGGTCTGGCAGCCCTTCTTCATTGGGTTCCTGCATATAATCTGCATCATCTGAACTATCTTCTTCCATCATTGTCTCGGCCATAGCTTTACCAGCTTCTATGCTTGCCTGTTGCTCTCACCCCGATGACCAGCATTTGGAGGGTTGACGACCTCACAATATACCTCAAGCCTCTTTCTTCCACTATATGTATTAAACATTTGTGTTACACCCTCTTCTGATTGGAGCATTACCATAACTCAACTTCAGTTCATAATTTTTCCAAGCCTGGGCATCACCCAATAACTCCTCCGCAAAATTATCTTTCAAAACACTAGAGAATATCTGTCGGGATCGATACACTCGAGCGCCTTCCAATGACTAGCGTAATGGAGGATAATTGTGAAGATATCGTCCCGCAACATTGGAAACAAATACATCATTATGATTACAATGATATACAACAAAGGTAATATATAAACATATAAGAAACACTTAGGGTCATGTATGCACATGTAAGATATAATCAGGGTTATATATGCATAAACAACAAACAGTCAGGGTTATATATGTGAAAATAAGAAACAGATGCACATACAAAAATAGTCATGGCTATATATGCACATACAGGAAATAGTTAGGGCTATATACGCACGTACAAGAAACAATCAGGGACGTATATGCACTAACATCATACAAAATTACAACATAAAATTCCCCTTCGATCCTTTCATTACACTTTCATCCTTATCATAGTCATCTTGTCCAAGTTTAGTTCATCACAAAATCATTGCACTTTCAAACTTTAGATATCAAACATTACCGTATTTTCCATATAAAGCATTCAACAAAGTCCTAAATCTAGTTCACCAACTTGGACCAAACCACACACTACATGTACACAACAATACCACTTATCACACAATCATTAAAAAATAAAGAAAACCGCCAACCAACAATCACAACTGTTCATATTTCACCACCACATTCAACTTCATCCAGAAAAAAGTACATACGTAAACCATATCAAAAGCATCCAAAAATTCACACACACACACACACACACTCTAACATTATACCAAAAAATTGTACATCATGAAAGCCACGTTCTTGTTTTCATCTTCCATTACCACATATTAATCCTTCTTCACCTTAACCCCCTTCAACATTTTAAACCCTAAATCAAGCACCATAACAAGCACACACACAAAACAATATTCCACAAAATCAACACGATATTTAAAAACACACACACACACACCCTAGTTTCTTTACCAAAATACTTTATTCCTAATTCCAAGGACAACCAATACGATATTCCACAAAATCATACCCTTAAGAGCAGTAATCTACAAATTTCGACGAAATTCCAGAGAAACTTACGATTTTTGAGGGTTTTACTGTGGCAGAGGGTGGTTTATCGACGACGCCTCACATCTGCAACAATAGCTCCGTCGTCGACCGCACTGGGAGTCCGCCTCCTTTGCCGGAACATAACTCTTAAACGCCGACGAGAGGTATGTGGTATAGATTGAAGGGCCACAATCGATTCAGCTACCTTTTTCGCGAGTGGGAAAGGGAGAGATATGAGGGATTTCAGTTAGGGCGGGAATGAAATACAAAATGAGGTATTAATGAGGGGGATATTGTCATTACATAGTTCAGTTTTTAAAAAGAAAAAATTGGTTAGGGGTTCATTTACCTTTTTACCATATTCAGGTCTAAAACTTCCGGAGAAGGTCATATTTGCGCATACACTAGTTATCTAGGATTGTATTTGCACTTTCAATTATTACAAGGTTACATCTACACTTATGTCAATTAGGTAGGGTTATATATATGCACTTTTCTCTTATAATTATAGAAAGGTGGAAAAAAATTAGTTGCAATAATAAAAATTTATTATGCATAGTAATTGTAAGTTTATGACCCGATTAATGCAAGACAAACATTTTATCTTGATTTATTCTAATTTGTAGTTTAAACCTTGGTATTTCCATAACTTATAGAAAGATCGTCTTTCAAGAAACGGAATCCAAAATATTTGTAACTTATGTGGGTATTAAAATTAAATTTTAAAATGGAAACAATTGAATAGTACTATAATGAAAATTAGGATACAAGTAAACTTTAAAAGTTGATTAGATAAAAATAAGGATCCAAAAGGAATAAAAATTTACATAGATAACCCAACCTCTTTATACCCAAACATATTCCTCCCTCCGTTCCAGCCATTTTCGCACACTTTTTCATCTTGGCTTGTTCCAACCAAATCTGCACACTTCCCATTTTAGAAAATATTTTAAAAAAATCAAGAGACACAATTACCCTTTAAAAACTAAAATTTAACACTAAAATCCTGACCCTACTCCAAACCATCTGCTTCTCTAGAACACCCAACGAACAAACAATTTATTGTGTGTAAAATTACCCAAACGAGACCACCGACGCCTCTAGAACACAATTACCCTTTAATAAAAAATTTCCTCCTCCTCCTACTTCATGTTCCTCTGCATTTAAGGATCCCCCAAATCCCAAAAGCCCATTCCCCAAATTCCCAGTCCCGCCATCCCTCCACTCCCCTCATGCTGTAATCCCAACTGAAACCTCGCCGCCTCATTTTCCCACTCAAATATGTCCCAGGAGCAACAAGAAAGTCCGAGCAGGTCCCAAACAAATAAACACCGGTGATGATGAATATTCGTCATCATGATGCTCTGTTGACGTTGCATATCTGGTACAAGCAGGAAGAGATAAGTAGAGATGTTGCGGGTTTGGTACGGGCAAACGGAGAAGAGAGGCAGAGAAGTGGCGGATATAGGCACAGAAGTGGTGGAGATAGGCAAAGAGAACAATGAAGAAAACAGGGAAGAAACAAGGCTGAGGGCATTTGGACATTTCACTTTCCCCAAATTAAAACATGCATTTTCTCTTGTTGCAGGTATGGCTGAGACATATGGAGTACTTTCTCCGTTCATTGTTTTGGCACACTTACCGTTTTAAAATATTTATTTTCACTTGACTTTTTTCTGTTGATAATATTTTTTAAAGTTCTTTTAACTATTTATTTTACCTTTTAATTTTAATTCAATTTGCGCCATACATTTAGCACCTTCTATAATATGGTGTTAAAAAGTAACGTGACACAATTAGATGGACGGAAACGATATGTAATTATAAAGGGAATGGTGAAATGGGAAATGAATATTTCCAACGTTGACCCCCTCAATTCTGGCAATGGTGAAATGGGAAATGACTAAAATACCCTTGACTTTAAAAAGAAGAAATGACCCTTTCACCACCTCCGCCACCACCACCTCTACTACCACCATCTTTGCCAACCACCACCTGTGCCACCATCTCCGTCACCCACTCCATCTCATCTTTGCTCAGACCCCAGCGCGGCTCAGCCAAGCGCTAGAAAATCAAGACCTGGCGAACCAAATCAGTTGCACCAATCTCCGACAAAGCTTAGCGCTGCTCTCCGACACCAGTTGCGCCACCAAAGCCAGCTGCTCCGACACCCATGCCACCCAAATCACATCCAAGTTTCTCCATGTGACGCTCCTCTCCCCCGACACCTGTTCCTCCAACTACCAGTTGCTCCCTGTGATGCTCCATGTTGCCCCACCACCCCCGATTCAAATCGCAAACCCTAGACCCAATTATAGATGGTGAATTCCTCGTACCTGAAACTCTAGCCTTGTGCGCCTTGTACATTGACGGAGGAGTCCAGTGGCGGTAGAATAGATTTGAGAATGAGGAGCAGCACTGTGGTCTGAGAATGGGGAACGGGGAAAGAAGGCGACGCTTTGAGAACGGAAAAAGAAGACAACGATCTGTGAATGGGAACAAAGACGACGGGGGGCCTGTGAATTGGGAAGAAGATGAAGACGACGGGGGTCTGTGAAGCCTCTTTTTTAAAAATATTTTTTTAAAAGTCAAGGGCAAAATCATATTTTACATAAATCCGACCATAAATCAGTTGAATGAAAAGTCAAAGGAGTCAATGGTTATATTGGCATATTTTGATATTGCAGAGTTATATTGATACTAAAAGAGTAAAGTTAGTAAATTATAAATGGTATGGCTGGCAATTCATGTTACGAGTGGTTATAAAAAGTATGAGTGGTTTTCAAAAAAAAAAAACTAAAATAAATGTAAATGGTATGGCAGTTCATGTTATGTCTTGAAGCTTGTCCTTTCTGTAGCACAACAATTTTGCTTAGATGATCATCTCACTCACTCCAATCACAACAAAACTTCCAATTCAGCATAATTTGGAAACCTATAATTTGTCCTAAACCAACCCATTTTCACCATAATCATAAGTTTAAAACCAACCAAACTGGCCCTTAATTGCTCATCCCATTTCTCTCAGACAAATCATCAAACACATCGCCAACATGGACGAATGCCGCGGCGTTCTCAGAGTCTACAGCGACGGTTCAATCGTACGGACGTCAACGCCAAGCTTCAACATCCCTGTGGAAGACGACGGGTCGGTTCTCTGGAAGGACGCTGTGTTCGACCCGGTTCATGATCTCCACCTCCGCCTCTACAAGCCGGCAGCGCCGCCCTCCTCCTCCAAGCTGCCGATCTTTTACTACATCCACGGCGGCGGCTTCTGCATCGGCTCACGCGCCTGGCCCAA
>JAULKJ010292963.1:0-12140 GCA_032355405.1 Rubia balearica | reverse complement strand
GTTACCTCGTCCTCAGTTTGAGTTCTTGCGGTCCAAGCTTTGCGTTGCGATAAGTCCCACGCTTCGCTTGAGGGGGGGTAATAGAATATTAGATAAATTAGAATCGAGTTAAGAAAGGAATACCCTTTCTGATTGGTTTGTATATATCCTTTTCCATATCTGATTCTGTCATGTATATCCTTTGTACTTAGTATATATATGAATACACACAGCCACAATTATTTGTGGGTTTTACATTCTATCACTCTCTCCGTCCCATTAATTTCGGTCTACTACTTTTTCAAAATTAAATTTAGTAAATTTTAATCATTAATATAAATTTATATATATATGATAAAAATATTATGTGAGATATTGTTAGATTCATTTTAACATCTATTTTCTAAATATCAATTTTTAATTCGGAATTAAGATATGTAGTTAGAGATGTTGACGGTCAAACACGATCATTGAAAATCGTAAAAAATTTGAGTAACCAAAAGTTATGGGACTGAGTATGTTTTTGCAACATATAGAGGAGCTGTCAAAAGTACCCTATAACTGGGGGGTTTGTCGAATGTGTTCTCATTCCCATTATTGTTTAGATCGTTACGCCTATAATTGTTACTCTCTTGGTAACCACCTCTCTCTCTCGTGCTCGTTCCAATTTCTTAAAATTATCATTTTTTACATTTTCGCACATAAATTTAGATGGTACAAAGTTTTATTTTGGATCGGTTAATTGTTAGACGTGATCAATGTATGATTGGTGTAACTAATGATATGGTTTGATGTTTGCTTTTAGGGAAAAGTGCAAGCATGACCCTATAAGATTGAAAAAGTGCAGAATGACCTTGTAAAATTTGAAAGTGCATAAATAACCATAATTTTTTGTAAAATTGTGCAATTACACCCAAATTGAAATATTTCAGCATTGACTGAACTAATTCCAGCATTGACCATTTGTGAAAGGCAAAAATACCCCTATTTTTTAAACAAAAAATTTAATGACATAAAAGACCCTAGGGTTCTTCTTCTCTTCATCATCTTCAAACCAGCCACTAGCTTCATCGTCGTCGTGCCACAAACTCCACAGTCGTCGTGCCACCAACTCTGCCGCCACCGTACCACCAGCTCAGCCGCTGCCGCCCCACCTCGTTTAACAAGACTGAGTCCACCGTTTGTTTTAACGAAATCCAAATTTTCCAACCCATTCATCAACTAAATCCAAATCTTCTAACCTATTCATCAGATCACACAAAACGACAAATAAATTACAAATCTATGAAATTAGATTGGTGAGAAAATCAAAATGCAATTCAAAAAACCTCAAATTGTACTCCCATCTTCTTCCACAATTAAAGAAATTCAACAAAAAGGTCCAAAACCCAGGTGTGAAATGTGAATTCTTCCAGTTCGCCTAAAATTAGGTTCTTCATAAACCATAACAATGGCGGTTGCCACCACAACCACCACCGTAGCCTCTGACGAAGGCCCAATTTTCAGACGAAGCTCCACAAGCACCACTGATAGAGAACATAGGCATGTTCCTCGTCGACACCGTGAATACACATGATGTCGCTCAAGAATCAGTTGGTCGTAGGGATGAAATAGGAAAGAAGGTGGTGGTTTAGAAGAAGGTGAAGAAAGGTTGTACAAGAAGAAAGAAAAAGTAGTAAGAAGATGAGGAGGGAAAACGGAGAGTGGAGGGCAAATTGACTTTTGTAATTATTTATTTTTTCAATTTGTAATCAAGGGTATAATGGTCATTTATTAATTTTCAGCCAAATTTAGATTGTTAACGTTAGATTGGCACTTTCGTATAAAACTGAGCTTTAGGTTTGCATTTTCAAATTTTACAAGGTTATATCTGCACTTTCGCTCAAAACAGTGTTAAAAACATACTTTTTTCTTGCTTTTATTTATTGCAACGAGATTCCCTATCATTTTAAAAAACTTTTTAAAAGTATTACAATATATAAATAATTACAGTTTGACCCCAAAATTTATTAAAATGATGTTTGTTATGATTGGTTTAATCTTTATTCGGTCTAACATGAAACATTTTCTTTGGATGGATAGAATGAATGGAGAAAATAAAATTTAAATTAAAGAAATTGAATAAGAAGATAAATTGAAAACATCTTATCAAAAATA
Source organism: Rubia balearica (assembly GCA_032355405.1). Classification (NCBI taxonomy): domain Eukaryota; kingdom Viridiplantae; phylum Streptophyta; class Magnoliopsida; order Gentianales; family Rubiaceae; genus Rubia; species Rubia balearica. The sequence continues at coordinate 10,004 of JAULKJ010292963.1, read as the reverse complement.
ACAAAATTTTATTATTAAAAATAATTCTAAATAACAATGGAGTCCGTCTTTTGAAATATAGTGTTTCCATAGGTCATGGAAAAATCAATGTTTAAACTACAAATTAGATGAAATGAAGAGAAAATCTTCGGGTTACATTAATCGGATCATAAAGTTAAAACTACAGCAGTTTGCATAATAAAATTTTAATATTACAACTAAAATATTTTACCTTTTTATTATTATAATTAAACCCTATCTTTCCATAAACTTGTGGAAAGACGCCTTTTCCTAGACTTACAACATTAAAAATCAATGAATATTAAGGTCATGTCCAGTTAAGATTATTTCAGCTACTTTCATCTCATATCATCTCCAATCATCTCCAATAATCTCAAACCATCTCCAATAATCTTATATCATCTCTAACCATCTCATACCATCTCTAACAATCCCATACCATGATATGAATCTCCTTGCAAAAACTCGGGATTGCGGAATATTGGATTTTTGTCTAAACTTGGGGTTTCGCCTAAAACCTAGTATACACGCACGAAATTCAAGTGTCTAACCCGCAGGGTACACTCAATTCCGACTTGCTCTCTAAATTGCCCGCATATTTAGATCACAAGATTATTGATACTTAATTAACCCGCATGATTAAGCAGCAATGAGGACGCTCGCATGCAATGAGTTTAACTCAAAATTCTAAATATTTGATTGATAAAAATGTGTATAAAAATCGTGTACAAGCCCTCTATTTATAGAGGTAATCTTGGCCACAAAACCCTAATTACAATTGGAAACTTAATCGAATTATAGCTGATTTAAGAAACTAGTACCATATCTAACTAGAACTCCTAAAATAAATGGTAATCTACTCGAATTCTTCTTCAAGTAACCTTGAAGAATATTACCTAATCTAATATTACTAAATCTAATTCTAATTAACTCAAAACTCCTAAATTACAATATTTCAAAATTAATTCTAAATATGAGCACACTACCTCATTAAAAAAATCCAGTGGAAAAAAGAGTATAGTGTTAACTTCATAAAAAAAACTAAGAAAAATATAATAAATTACATTTTTGATATCTTATCAGCCTTGGTGAAAACCCAATGAAATAAGATTATCAAACTGTTCTGATCTGTCCCTGTGTATTCTTAAAACGATCTGGGTCGGAATTTATCATTATCACAGACTATGTTGATAAGCTGAATATTATTGGAACTCTTGAAGAAATCTAAAAGGCTACTGGATATTTAAAAATAGAATTTTAAGTGAAGGATCTTGGGAAGATATTTTTTTTGTCTTGGGTTGCAGATTGATCATTACGAAAAAGGTATTGCTTTGCATCACTCCTCTTACACCAGTAAAGTGCTAAAGCAATTTTATGTGGAGAAAGCGCATCCTTAGATCATGTTGATGGTTGTGAGATCACTCGATGTGAAAAAAATATTCATTTTGACCTCGTGAAAAAGATGAAGAACTACTTGATCCAGAAGTACCATATCTCAGTGCTATTGGGGCTTTGATTTATTTGACAAGACATACTCGCCCTGATATATCTTTTGTAATGAATTAATTAGTGAGATATAGAAATTCTCGACACGGAGACATTGGAATGGTATTATGCAAATATTTCGATACCTTCAGGGTACTATTGACTTGGGACTTTTTAGTCACTCGATCTTGTGGGTTATGCAGATGCCGAATACTTATTTGTTCTTTACCAATTTTGATCACAAACAGGTTATATATATGTGTGTGTGTGTGCGTGTGTGCAGGCACACCTATTTCTTGGTGTTCCATGAATCAAACAACGGTTGCACTTCTTCCAACCATGCTGAAATATAGACGATTCATGAAGTCAATCGGGAATGTGTTTTAAGATATGTAATTCATCATATTTGATGAACTTGTGGTTTAAAATCATATAAGACAGTTCCGACCACTTTGTTTACGACAATGCTGCATGTATTATTCAATTCAAGGAAGGATTAATCAAATGAGATAGAACCCTGCACATTTCACCAAAATTCTTCTTCACTCGTGACCTACAAAAGAATGGTGAAATTTGTTTTCAGCAAATTCATTCTAGTGAAGTGATTTGGTAAAGAGATCAACCACATTATCACCAGAATGAATTTGCCAAACATAAAAAACAATTTAAAGACTTTTACCAAAAAAAAATAAAAATAGACTGACTTATAAATATAAATCCTACCAAATACACTCTAACCCATCTCTTGGAAAGGTTAAGATTTAAATTGTAAATTAGAAAAAATAAAGATAAATTTCCGGGTTACATTGAACGGGTTATAAATTTATAACTACTGCACATTGCATAATATTTTTTTAATATTGCAACTAAAACCTTCTACCTTTTCATAATTCTAATTCGATCTCGTCTTTCCATATCTTTCCATATGGCTATGAAAAGACGGCCTCTTCCAAGAATTTGGAATACAGTTTTACCAGATGCCTCCTATTTAATATTTATTTTAATTTACTTTATTATCGATCATCCTTCTATTTATTTTTTATCATGTTTTTCCTTTCTCAGCTCGATGGATTCCTCTCCACTCATTTATATTATTTTTTATCAAAACTTTTCCATACTTTGCTTTCTATTTTTTTTCCATACAAAACATTCACAAAGTTTTTGTTAGGCAGATTAAAGTTTAAGCATGAATTATTATAAAATTATTAAATATTATGATTGGGATCAGGTTCATTTTAAAAACTACAAATAAATTTAGGAAAGATGAAATTTGTAGTATTTGTTTTTACAGAAAAATTTCTAAATAAAATTTAGACGATCTCACAGTAGTTCATCTTCAAAACATTTGGTAAAAAGTAGGAGTGTTCAAATTGCCCGACCTGACCCGACCCATTTTGACCCGGCCCATATCGTTCGGGTCGGTTCAATGTCCCATTTGGATCAAAACAGGTCGGGTCAAAATAGGTCGGGTCGAATTTTGATCCAAATTGACCCGTTTTGACCCATTTGCAATTTTACCCCCATTTTCTTGAAAAAATTATTAAAAATTAATTTAATACAACATATATACCATTAATTTAATTCATAAATAAGTATAAAATTCTTAATTTTTTTTATAAAACTAAAAATAATTTTGCAAAACTTCTATTAATTATGAAATAATATATTTATTAATATATGAAATGTATATTCATAATTTATAAATAAAGTTTAGTAAAATTATATTTTTTAATTAAAATGTTAAAAGTATTCTAACTAAATAAAATAAAAATAATTGTATATTGAATAATATATAATTAAATATAATATAATATATTATATTATTCTTATTTTAAATTATATAAAATAAATCATAATTTTATTTATTATTATTTTTAAATAATATATTTATTCAAATAAATTATAAAAATACTATTTAAAAATAATTTTGGTCAATTTGGGTCGACTCATGACTCAGTCCGACCCGACCCTAAACTATGAAAATTTTGACCCGACCCTTTTGTCTCAAAATTTTGGATCAATTTGGATCGGGGCAGCTGACCCGCCATGACCCGACCCATGAACACCCCCTAGTAAAAAGTGGTTGAACCTTAACGCACCAACAAACAAGATAGTAATAAGAATATTAATTAAGGATTATAGTGAGAGAGAGAGAGAGTAAGACCAAAGGCAACTGATTCTGGTTTGCTCTTTTTAATCCTCATATCCTTCAAGATTTCTCTTTAAAATATTGCATAAATATTAAGAAAAATATAAGTGGGTAAAAAGTCATAGATAGAGAAAATGAAAAACTTTTGTAAAACTAGGAAGCGAAAATGGACAGAAGTATATGTATCATTGATGAACGTAGTACTTTTCTAAAAATAGGAGAATCTAAGTTTTAGAAATAGTCAACACTCTACTTTAGAAATATTATCAGTAACCTATTTGTGATGATCATCATTCTCTTAACGTTATATGGCATTAAACTCATAATGTTGCTTTAGAAGTTGTTAAAGTTTATTAAAGCAAAATATAGGTAGCTCTTCTGCATTAAAAATTGATCACACTGTTGCACTTTGAGTTAAATAGTCATATGGTGTCTACTTTTGTGGCATTTGGAAAAACAAACACAGGGGAACATGTAAAGACATGCTGAAGAAAGTTAAGATTTTAAAATAAAAAATAAATGATAGTCTAATCGAAGTTAAAATAGATTTTGAGGATGAATAAATATTAGAAAATTTTACTAAAAGTAACTGAAAATATGGGCTTTACGGTGAAAAAGAGAATTGAGAATGTACGTTATACGTATCTCTTATAAATACATGATCTTACAGATCTAATATCACATATGATAATACCCTTACTTATTTATCAATTCAAATTTGAGATCAAAGTTAAGCAATTTTAACTAAATGACTAGTTAAATTGCAGATTGGGTCGGGAGAGGGGGTGGGATTGTTTTGAATCTTATTTCATTTTTTATTTGAATTATAGATTCGGTAAATTGAATTCTGTTCACTACTACGATTAAACTAGTTTATTTTGTTTATGTTCCGGATTATTTAATTTTAGAGATCTATATATATGCACACACTCATTTGTCATTGTTTGTAATGAAGTTTTACCAGCTATTTATTCCGATCTCAAATTGTTCAATTTGGGTGTGGTAATTTTGTATGTGGGGGTTTATTGTATGTGGACGTGTTTTCCTAATCAAATGATTATATGTGTACAATCAATCAATTATTTTTTCAAAATCAATTAATGAATACATTTCTAAGAGTAATGTAACACTTTGAAAATATTACTTTAGGGCTAAATATACTAAGTTAGACATATTGCAACACTTTAACAAGTATTAACTTTGTGATATTGCATTAGATCTAACGCAACACTTTCAAGATTTACGTAACATTTTTTAAAGGTTTAACCAACGCTTTTTAAGTTATTCCAATATTTTAATAAGTATTGCGAGAAAAGTATTACAATAACTCTAACATGTAGTTATATGTATATGACACCACAGATTTAAATACTTGAATTTCAGTTTCATCTCATATCATCTCCAACCATCGCGTACCGTCTCCATTTAGCTCCACTGAACTCTCTTAATGATAGCTCGGGACCAGATATGTTAAATGAGGTGAAAAGTCATTGGCTGGATAGTAGCCAATACGCAAGGGGACACGAGCCCTAGGATGCAGTTGGGGAAAAAACTGAAGGGAGGACACGTATGCGCGTCTGCCAATCAGAAAAGGGTAAATGTAGAATGACTGCCATTGGCGCAAACAGAGGATAGGGCCACGCATTCATCACATTGCGCCAAAAAATTGACTAAATGAGGGACACGTAATAGCCTCGATGCAACCAAAGTGGGGGATTCCCACCTTTATTGGTTCGGTGGTGAGGCATCCGTGTCGCTTTGTGAGCGTGTATATCTTCTTTTGGGTTTTCCCATCTCTTTCCATAAAATATCCTTTTATGGTCTAGAATAACATTTTGAATTTTTTTCTTCCTCAATTATCTTGTGTTTCTAGTATATTTTTGACTAACTAACCGTAAAATGAATTCATTTTTATAATTGATGTGATTAATAAATTAATTTAATGTTTATTTTTTCTATTTTTTCTAACAACGTTTGAACATAAAATTCTTTGATGGTGAAGTCTAGGAATATAGTGTGATTTTTTTTGAAAGATTACATACGATTAAGCAAATTACACATTAACATCTTAATAGGAGTATAGATGATTTGTCAATAATCCCTTTGGATTTTCTCAAAATGAAATATTATTGAAGACACTCACCAAGGATGAGTGAAGGAGTTTATTTGACTCCTCTAACCGATATGAAACCGTAATATACTTTACAAAAGATAGTACACGAACCTATCTTGAACAAAGTTTTACGAATATTTTATCAAGTTAACGTAGTGAATTCGGGAGATTATTCATTGTGTTTTATTCTATAAATCCTCCACCTCCGTGTGAGATTTATGAAGGTCAGACAATGCTCTTCCGGTTTCCTAAGTGTTTACAAAACTTCTAATCTGTCACAAGAGATTTCCATCCGAACCGTGCAAACAAAATTTCTCTTCGGTTGACGAAAAGAAATCTCTTGGATAATGTATATCTTGAAAGTTTGTACTTGATCCTTTCCTGATCGCCAATTTTGCCAAGAAATCAGGGAGTTAATTAAATTCTCTTTTTATGTGTACAAAAGTAACAATCTTTCTTGGCGTGATGATGGATTTTAGTTTTTGCACTACCTTGATTTGAATCCAAGGAAATGGGGTTTCACCATTGATTATTTGAATGGCCTTTGAGCAATCCGACTCTATTTCCAAGTGGTTTGTTTTGCCTATTCTCCATGTCAGACCTGCAATAATAGAGAATATTTTAGGTTGCAATACTGAAGAAACCACCTGATTCTTGACCAGTGAGGCCGCATGGATCAGATTAGAATTGTTATCTCTCACAACAAAACCCAAACCAAGTTTTGATGCCGAAAGTGAAACATCACAATTAATTTTCAATTTGTCCGAATAAGGTGGTTTCCACCTTATCACAGTGATTTTTTTTTCAAAAATCCGGTAGGGAGGTATCGATTTAGTCGTAATTAGAGAACAATCCACATGCTTGTGTGAAGATCATATAACACAAAGAAGTGATGCTCTTCCATTTACTTAATGTGCTTATAGTCCTTCCCCCATGAATTTTTATGTTCCTCACTTTCCAGAATTCCCATCAGTCAATAGAAGGCAAGATGATACAAATTGAATAATTAGCAGGAGATTCATTCTTCAAATACCAATAAGATTGAGTTGAGCTAAAGTGAGGTACTATGATATGTAAAATTGAATGAATTTTATCCCATATAGAAAGTGTAGCAGGGCAATTATTAAAATAATTTGAAAGATCATCTACATTATCACAATGAGTACACTTCGAAGGAAGATTAAATGACATCAGTTTCATTTTGAGGTCTAAAAGCATTATATGCAGATTTTATTGGAAAATTTCCATACTGATTTGGTTTCCATATCATGAAATCAGGAAAATCATAAAAAAAGATATTTTCATTTATCAATTTGCATGTCTCATTATCAAGAAGATCCTCTAAAGTTGGAATGTAATTACCTTTTGCTTGCTGGAATTCCTTAACTGTCAGAAATGGAAATGGGACCGGTACCTGATTTACCTTATTAAAGAGTGGTCCGCATCCTATCCAATTTAATGTCCAGAAATTACAATTTCCGAGCCAATTATAACCTGTGAATTCTCCTCTGCCCTAGCATTTATGCTCATGTACCTTGCCTATGTTTCTGATTTTCTAGCAGAGGAGGGTAAAGATCACATAAAGGTTGACCATATTGAATCGCCCTTTTGAAATTTCCACCAGATCTTTGCTGAATATGAGTCAATAACCGAGCCTAAATGTCTAACTCCCAATCCATTTTCTGCTAAAGGGTAGCATATTCTCTTCCAACTAACCCAACGTTTATTTTGGCCCTGTTTTGTTTCACCCTACAAAAAATTACTTAGGATTGATTTAAGTTTTTTTTATTGTGTGGCTTGTTGGAGCTATGATTGCCCATACATGTTGGTGCATGGTTGTCAAGACATGATTAATGAGAACAAGTTTTCCCCATTGGGATAACCATTTTTTCTTCCAGTTGTTTATCCTACCACTCACAGAGTCAATGATGCATTTGAAATGTTGGTTATGCTTCCTACCTCTGAAAATTGTTACACCTAGGTAAGAAAAAGGTAAACTACCTTATTTCATTCCTGTTATGTCTTTAATTTCTATTTTTTTTACAATTACTGAGCTTACCTGCATAGTAAGCACACTTTTTAAAATTTAATTTTTGTCCCTTGGTCTGCTGGTATTTTTTAAAAAGATCATCAGGTTTATAAGAGATTTTTTTTGTTTCTTTAGAAACACAACAGTGTGATTAAATCATAATGGAAAAGCCACTTCGAATGAACACTACAACTTACGTTGAAACGTATCCTTATTTTGATATCAATATGTTGAATAGATAAGACATCGGGGAATACGCAAAAGAATCCTAATGACTACATTTCACGTGATAATGTCCCCCTATTTTTTCCTTTCCAAAACAACATCATCCCCAACAATTTGACCACTGACATCTACCCACAATCCATCGCCATGTGAATGTGTACCTACAAATGCTCCACCAACGTCCTTCATACTCGAAAATGCTGATGGAAACTCAAGACATTCGGCTAGGACAAGCCACTCAATATCCCCTTCAAAATATATCTTCTTCCAATGTAGGAAAACATGCCACTTCTCATTGCAAGAATATCTGATATAAAAAAGTTGGCGTGCCTGGGCGGCTAAGATGAACATGTCGTCCTCGTATCCGACTCGATTCAGGTCCACTAACATGAAACCCATGGGTTTCTCCGAAAGAACCCCGTTACCATTTTCAGCCCACACTACAACAAAAAACACATATTACCTCAGTTTTACAGGCATTTTTACCTTGGGTTTTAGTTCCAAAAAACTGAGGTAAATACTGCTGTAGTAAAAAGTACATTTTTTACCTCGGTTGCTGCTGTAGTAAAAAGTACATTTTTTACCTTAGTTCAGAACCGAGGTAAAAAAGTACCTTTTACCTCGATTTTAAACTGACTTGGTGCTCTATAAAAAAATATGTTTTACCTCGATTTTGAAACGACGTTGGTTGCTTTGTAAAAAAGTCCTTTTACCTCAATTTTGAACCGACGTCGGTTGCTTTGGGAGCGGCGGCGTTTCAAGCAAGATGACTGATGATTGGAGCTCGTTGCTGTGATATCAGTGGGAATGACATCGACGTGTATATGGAGCGATGTCGACGATAGCAACAAGCCAGACGAGAGGCCTACAATTGTTGCGACATCATTTTGTCGATATCACGGAGAAATGATAGTGACGTCGAGGATAATGGTTTGCAACATCGCATGCTCTAGGGAAGCTTTTTCGTATGGAAACTGATGTGGAAGGATGTTAAATATGACATCATTTTGTATGGCCGATGTCACAAAAAACTGCTGGTTAATGCAACGTCGATATGGTTTCGTCACTTCACCAGTTTGTGTGACATCGCGGATTAGTCTCGAACACATCGATTCTCGTACCATATTATAACATTTAATATTTGATTGCACAAACATATGTTCGTTGATAGCCATCATGTGTTACCTAATGTTCCACAACTCGTGAATTGTTACACATCATACGACAATTAATGAGAATGCAAGGAACCAACAAAACTAGAATAATGATGGAAAATGCATGTTAGAATATATTAAAATACATGACATTGATATGAAATTCAAACAATAATTGTATTAAACGTACATTGTCTATGTTGCAAACCAAAAGTTCATCGATAACTCCTTTTGTCCCGTTACGAAGAATACACATGGAGAAAAATTTATGTTAGAATTAGGAAGTCCCATATTGATGTACACATGATATAATCATATGGAGACGACATTAATCTGAACATAGAAAAAGTACATGGTCTGCACGAATGCGACGTCGCATTCAGTGGACATCGGGGTCACAAAGTCCGAATAAAGAACGACGTCAAACATTCTTACATTTGACAATCATTTCATAGCATTTGTGACGTTGGTCATTGTCCGGTCCTATATCGTATGAGACGATTATCTGTGACCAACATTGCACATTCAACCTATATTCATACGAAGACTAGATTATTGTTCTCAATCAGCCATAATCTAACCTTTTTTTATCACTCATTATAACCATTGCATTATCTAGAAAAAATGAAAAATATACACTATATAAGTAATGTTCTACAATCTATGCAAGGCCATGTACTGTTGCTTTAAAAATTGTGGTGGACGAAATTCTATTATCTTTTTATTTCTTCAAAAACCAAGAATATAATATTTCATGCGATTCTATGTGGTTGTTCTCATCGTTCTCATAATTCTTATCGTAAGGGTATCAATGGAATACTAACAAAAATGATGGACGATTACACCGGT
>JAULKJ010292962.1:0-21023 GCA_032355405.1 Rubia balearica | reverse complement strand
TTTGAATCAATTTCATAAACCACAAGGAGATTTAATGGAAACAAAAGGGAACTTTCATAATAAATCAAACATTTTACCCAAGTACTCTTGATACCAATACATTGTTAAAGCACAATAATTGCACACACACACCTTTTGAGTCCAAATTTTGCCATAAATGAACAAAACTTTGAAATTTTTTTAAAATTTGAAACAGTCAATGACATGGATGTTTGGGAATCCACGCCTTTAAGGAGAAAACTGAAAGAGAAACATAACTTCCTGAACTATTAGGATAACTCATTATAAAAAATTTTGTCTCATATATACATATATATACACACATATCCATTCATCCCCAAAAATACTAGTAAACCGAACAAAATCCTTATTAACATGTTATCATTTGTGTACCCCGTGCACAATATATGCTTTTCACAACCATCTTTATTATGAACAACAAAAATAGCTCCATATGTTTTTTACAACCACCTTTATTCTGAACATCCGTATATCCATGAGCTTCTCCTTTCCACTAACTCGCAGCTTCCCCCATTTTTCCTGCTGAAATTAACCCTAAATGTACAATCCTCACCAGGATCCACCCTGTTTATGTCCAACAAAACCCTTACTGAAGCTTTTACATGCCACTATTGCAATATGCCTTGAACACGAAAACCCAAACTTTTACATGATGCATAACGGATAGTATTGATTCTAAAAAAGGAATTTCTTGATATAATGATAGTTTTGACAAAAATATTATAGAACTTAATGGAGAGTGCAAATGATCAAAGGAGAAACCATATAGTAAAGATAATCAATCGCTCGCGGCCAAGACTGTACATTTAAGATATATCATATATGAAAGAATTTTTCGTGATATACGTGGGAACCAATTTTTTTAACATATAGCAGATTTTATATTTATTTCCATTGATATATTAAACTATTCAGTTATGAAGACACATTTATTTTTGTTCTATATTTGATGGGACGTCAAATGCATGTATTTTCCGAAGCCTTTTACATCTCTTTTGTTATCTTTTTGTTGGAACAATGCTAGAATTAGGTACGTTTACATCATAAGGGGTTAGATGAACCTTTTCCGTTTTCCCATGTTAATTCATTTTGAGGTTTTGATATATCAAGTTCTTCCTTTAATATAAACATATATAGCATTTAAGTAGTTCTTAAGACAGAATTTATCCCGAAATTAAAAGTGCATATTCTCAGGACTCGCCCAAGGCTTGTTTTATTGTTTAATAACAATATATTCAAACAAAGGGAGATGTGAATCAATTCAGACGTTGTTCGTAGTCCACATGTAAAGAGAAATTGTGAGTGGAATGTTGTTTGCAGCTGGGTACATTATTGGGAGAAAACCCATTCAGAGGAACACTAAAATTTAAAATGAAGAGTGAAGATCGCTATGTTAGAGCATTTAAATTTGTTCAAAAGGCTGATATTTTTCTAGATTATTTGACATATGCTCTGGAGACTTAAGATGCAATAAATGGCATAGAAGTTTACCACCCTTCTAATAACGAAGATGGTTCGGTTGTGGAAGAAGATTCAGTTAGTGAGCCACAATCTCAGGCAACCGAAATCTAAGGACATTATCAATTTCTTTGAATCAATTTCATAAACCACAAGGAGATTTAATGGAAACAAAAGGGAACTTTCATAATAAATCAAACATTTTACCCAAGTACTCTTGATACCAATACATTGTTAAAGCACAATAATTGCACACACACACCTTTTGAGTCCAAATTTTGCCATAAATGAACAAAACTTTGAAATTTTTTTAAAATTTGAAACAGTCAATGACATGGATGTTTGGGAATCCACGCCTTTAAGGAGAAAACTGAAAGAGAAACATAACTTCCTGAACTATTAGGATAACTCATTATAATTTTTTTGGTCTCATATATACATATATACACACATATCCATTCATCCCCAAAAATACTAGTAAACCGAACAAAATCCTTATTAACACGTTATCATTTGTGTACCCCCTGCACAACATATGCTTTTCACAACTAACTTTATTATGAAGAACTAAAATAGCTCCATATGCTTTTCACAACCACCTACTAGAGTATCGTTCTGTATACTCAAGGAGCTTCTCCTTTCCGCTATCCCTTGGCTTTTCCTCCTTTTTCCTGCTGAAACTGACCCTAAAGGTACAATTCTCACTAGGACCCACCATGTTTATGTGCAAAAAAACAATTACTGAACCTCCTTGCATGCAACGATTGCAATATGCCTTGAAGGTGAAAACCCAAACTTTTTATATAATGCATAATGGATAGTATTGATTCTAAAAAAGAATTTCTCAGTATAATGATAGTTTTGACGAAAATATTATAGGAATTGATGGAGAGTGCAAATGATCAAAGGAGAAACCATATATTAAAGATAATCCAATCGCTCACGGCCAAGACTGCACATTTACGATATATCATATTTGAAAAAAATTTCATGATATAAGTGGAAACTAAAAAATTTTACATGTAGAAAATTTTATGCTTACTTCCATTGATATATTAAAAATATTTAGTTATCAAGACACATTTATTTATTCTGTATTTAATGAGACCGCAAATGCATGTATTTTCCGAAACCTTTAACATCTCTTTTGTTATTTCTTTTGTTAGAAGATTGCTAGATTTAGGTAGGTTTCCATCATAAGGGCATTGGATGACCATTTTCGGTTTTCCCATGTTAATTCATTTTGAGGTTTTTGATATATCCAGTACTTCCTTTATATAAACATATATAGCATTTAAGTGGTTTTTAAGACAGAATTTATCCCAGAATTAAAAGTGCATATTCTCAGGACTCACCCCAGGCTCGTTTTATTGTTTATTAATATTATATTTAAACAAAGGGTGATGGGAATTAATTCATACTTTGTTCCTAGTCCACACGAAAAGAGCAATTGTGATTGGAATATTGTTTGCAGCTGGGTACATTATTGAGAGAAAACGAGGAACACATAAATGCAAAACTAAGAGAGAAGATCGTATATTAGCGCATTTAAAATTTTTTCAAAAGGCTGATATTGGTCTGGATTATTTTACATATGCTCTAGAGACTTGAGGTGCAATAAATGGCATAGAAGTTTACTACCCTTCTAATAACGAAGAAGGTTCAGTTGTGGAAGAAGATTTAGTTAGTGAGCCACAATCTCAGGCAACCAAAATCTAAAGCCATTATCAATATCTTTGAATCAATTTCAAAAACCACCAGGAGATATATCAGCAACAAAAGGAAACTTTCATAAACATCAAAAATTTTCCCCAAGTTCTCTTCATACCTATAGATTGTTATGCACAATAATTGCACACACACGCCTTTTCAGTCCAAATTGTGCCATAAATGCACAAAACTTTGCAATTTTTTAAAAAAAATTTGAAATCGTCAATGATATGGATATTTGGGAATCAATGTCTTTAAGGAGAAAAAAGAAAGAGAAACATAACATCCTGAACTATTAGGATAACTCATAATAATTTTTTTCTCATATATACATATATATACACACATATCCATTCATCCCAAAAAAAATAAAAGTAAATCGAACATAATCCTTATTAACATGTTATCATTTGTGTACCCCCTGGACAACATATGCTTTTCACAACCACCTTTATTCTGAACAACTAAAATAGCTCCATATGCTTTTCACAAACACCTAGTATATTATCGTTCCGTATACTCTCTGAGCTTCTCCTTTCCACTATCCTGCAGTTTTTCTCCATTTTTCTTGCTGAAATTAACCATAAAGATACAATCCTCACCAGGACCCACCATGTTATTTCCAAAAAATCCCTAACTGAAGCTCCTTGCATGAAATGATTGTAATATGCCTTGAACACGATAACCCAAACTTTTAATATGATGCATAATGGATAGTCTTGATTCTAAAAAAAATTTCTCGGTATAATGATAGTTTTGACAAAAATAGTATAGGACTTAGTGGAGAGTGCAAATGATCAAAGGAGAAACCATATAGTAAAGATAATCTAATCGCTTGCGTCCAAGACTGCATATTTAAGATATATCATATATGAAAGAATTTTTCGTGATATAAGTGGAAACCAAATTTTTTTACATGTAGCAAATTTTATGTTTACTTCCATTGATATATTAAACTAGTTAGTTATCAAGACACATTTATTTTTGTTCTGTATTTGATGAGACGTCAAATGCATGTATTTTGCGAAGCCTTTAACATCTCTTTTGTTATTTTTTTGTTGGAACAATGCTAGATTTAGGTAGGTTTAAATCATAATGGGTTTAGATGATGTTAATTAAATTTGAGGTTTTTGATATATCAAGTACTTCCTTTAATATAAACATATATAGCATTTAAGTGGTTTTAAGACAGAATTTATCCCGAAATTAAAAGTGCATATTCTCAGGATGAAAATTCTGGGAGGAGGGCCTGAACACCCTCACATTCAAGGAGGGAACATCCCGTTGAGAAAAATCCCATTTAGGGAGGTTATGACTCCCAATATCGAGCAACAACCAATGTTCATCGCATTTCTGGTTGTTGGAGCTAATGGTAATTTTGAGTTAAAGTTTGGATTGATACACTTGCTACCATCCTTTCTTGATAACACAATCTGGAGCTAAACCACATATAAAATCTAGCGATATTTGCTCTTCTCTGTATCCTACGGATGCATGTTCTACTTTGCAAGATGATTATGTGGTGGAGGTGAGTGCCATGGGATATCAAGGAGGCCAAGGATACCAAAATCAAGGGTATCAAGGATATTAAGGCTGCAAAAGAGGCGGAGGCTACCAAAATTGGCCTTAAAATATGGCCAACCAAGTTCACCCAAATATCTAAAATGGGAATGCACAAGGGGTCAAAATGCTCAACCTTATCGCCCTTATCAACAACAATATCGGCCACCAACCTCAATACCAAAGTCTTGGTGATAACCACAACAATTAAGGTGAGGGTTCAGGGATGTCAAAGGAGGAAATTATGCAAGCCATTGGGAAATTGACCATATGTGCGGATAAGGATGAGAAACATCAAGAAAAGACCTAATCTAGCATAAAAACCTAGAGAATTAAGTGAGCTAAATGCTCAAATTTTGAATCAAATAGAGGCAAGAGATTCAGGGAAACTTCTTTCTCAACAGGAGCTTAACCCTCATCAAAAGTGAGTGTCATCTCATTAAGAAGTGTAAAGGAAGTGAGAATACCCAAGGTAAGGTTGATATTG
This sequence comes from Rubia balearica, assembly GCA_032355405.1. Taxonomy (NCBI): domain Eukaryota; kingdom Viridiplantae; phylum Streptophyta; class Magnoliopsida; order Gentianales; family Rubiaceae; genus Rubia; species Rubia balearica. Next base: position 15,787 of record JAULKJ010292962.1, on the reverse strand, counting down.
AGTGGGTGTTTGAAAAGGAAGAAGATGTTGAGAAGAGGGCTAAGGAGTTGGCCAATGAGAAGATGCATGAGGGGGAAGAAATCGAACTGGAGACCTTCGTGCCTAGGCCTGGATCAAATTCTAAAACCTTATCCCCTCCTTGCAAGAAATCCAAAGTGGCGGATATCCCTATCTATGAGCCACAACTACCATTTCAGGAGGTCTTGAAAGATAGGAGGACCAAGGAGGACAACAAAGACATGTACGAAGTCTTTCGTAGGTGTGAGGTCAACATTCAACTCTTGAATGCTATAAATCAAATTCCTAGGTATGATAAATTTCTCAAAGAGTTGTCTACCATAAATAGGAAAAAATTGAAGAGTTAAAATAAGAATGGAAAAGTGTGTATGTCTCCACGTATTTTTTATGATAAATTGCCTCCTAAATGTGATGATCCAGGAATGTTTACAATCCCTAGATTGATAGGAGGAAACAGTGTTAACAATGCCATGCTAGATTTAGGTGCTTTAATTAATGTGATTCCATATTCCTTATATGAGAGCCTAGATCTAGGAAATTTTCACAAAACTGGGGTTTCTATCCAACTAGCCGATCACTCTAACACATACCTGAAAGGTATTATGAAAGATGCATTGGTGAAAGTGGACTCTTTGACATCCCTTGCCAATTTTTATGTCCTTTATATGGAGAGTGACAATCATGCTAAACCTATTTTGTTAGGTAGACCATTAATTAAAGCACCTAAATCTAGCATGGAATTGTTAAAATTGTTTCCTCCTATCGCTCTAGGGATTGTAAACATTCCCAGATCATCACATTTAGGAGGAAATTTATCATAAAAAACCGTGGAGACATACTCACTTTTCCATTCTTATTTTAAGCCTATTTTGTTAGGTAGACCAATTTTAAAGACCTCGAGGACCATAATCGATGTGCAAAGTGGAACATTAACCTTGGAATTCAATGAGCGGAAAATAGAATTTGACACTAACAATTCTATTAATCATCCTAGTAGATACCATTCTTTCAACGATATTGATATTATTAATGATATAAAGCAATATTTGTTTGATCCCAATGATAGTAGCTCCTTGAATGTTGCAGTAATGATGCTTTAAATGATACTTTGATTGCAAAGGTTGTTAGTACTAAATTGAAGGAAAACAACAATGGTGAATACCCTTGTGGGGAAGCAACTTTGAACACCCTTTGTGTATCTAGCCTATAAAAATGGGTTTACCTTCTTCTCATGAGAAGACTTCGGTGGAAGAATGCAAACTACCACCGAAAGTTTTAAATGTTCCTCTCTTGGGGAAGGAGAGAAACCCTGAATACTCATTCGATTGAGATTTCTATGAAACAAAAGGTGAACTACTAGACATGTTGAGAGAACATGAAGAAGCACTAAGCTATGTGCATAGAATCTTGTTAGGGGATGATGTAGATCCCAAATGTTTTGTCCCGGATAGAGGAAGGAAGCCAATCGTTTTGGTCCATGTGGTGAATAAGTCTAAGAAAGGAGGTGATTCATGCCAAAGATATTAAATAAAATTGATTTTGATAATCTGGATCGTCACTCTATACTTTCCATTGATGTTGTTTCAATTTAAATTTTTGTCGTTAATTTCATTATTTTTCCTTATTATTTTCAAGGGTGTGTCGTCCACAATTTTGTAGAAATGTGAAAAGCAAAAGCTCGATGGATGAGGGAAAGACAGCTTAGAAGAAGGGATGAAAGCCTGAAAGTTAGGTAAGAGTTAAAATTTTAAAAGAAAGGCTTGCTCGTAGCGAGTCGCGATGTATATGTCGCGATTCATGACGAATATGGGATTTTTACGTTTCCCAGTCCTTCATATTTTTTACTGCGATTTGGACTTAACGAGTTGTGACCCAATCAGATGAAAGTTTTGAGAATGTGAACTTTTAGCTCTAGAATTCGTGATTCGCAAATGTTAGTTCCCAAGTCGCCACAATTTGATTTCCATGTCCTGATGAATCTATCCCATGCTGTGACAAAATCAGATGGAAGTTAGAATTTTTTTAATGTTCAGCTCCTATTTTTGTAAGTCGTAACTCCGCATTCACGAGTCGAGATCAAATGTGGAGGTTTTCAAAAATAATTCTACTAACCGACCCTAAAATTCTCTAGAAAGCGAATAAAGTGTTGCACGTCCCGACAATTTTTGCAACTCACGACAAACTATTTGCACATCGCGATGTAATCAGATGAATTCTAAAAAAGAGGTAGAATCATATTCCCACCCTCACTCTTCTCCTTTTATCTGCCGCTCTCCACCATTCCTAACTTCCAATCCACCACTTTGGCCACAAATCAACTAATTTCTTGCCAAAATCAATACCCCACTCCCTCTACTCCACAAGTCCACCAAACTAACAACAAATTTAGCTGAATTTACCCTAGTTTTTAGGATTTTTTGAATTTTGATTACTTAGGGCTCTATATTTTTGTGGCCTTTGATTTTTCACATTTCTGTACTTGTTGTTGGTATGATTCCTCACTTTCCTTGTGCTTACATTGTAACTTGTATGTAAATTAGGGAATTATATGATTATGAATTATGGTTGATTTTGTATGCACTAATCTCTGTGATGAACAACTATTTTGGAATAGATTGATGCAATAGTTTCATTTTGAGTATGAGAATAATGGAAATGTGTTCTAAGTTGAGCCTAGGTTTTGAATTGTTAGATATTTTGACAATAGTTAAACTTAATGTCACAAATCTATGTTTGTACTTATAGTGACTAATATGGTTGACGAGTTGGCTATGTGATGATCTCAGATTTATTTTGAGAGGTTGGGTGAATACATTCATCAACGTGCATATAGTTAAATGAGTGTATCAATAAGTCAGGCATATTTATGAATTGTGGAAAAGTGACTTGTTTTATATGGCTTCAAGGAATTGGACATGAGTGTAATATTGATCTATCTAGAAATGGATGACATTGTTGTTTACATATAACCTCATACGCACATCCTAGCACCTATTTAACATACATTATTGTAAATATAATTTCTAAAACTCTATAATGGTGTTTGGATTTTTGTCGTTATATGTTCAATATTTAAGTGGGATAATTTCTACTTTAAAGTTACATGTTCTACATTTTATATCCTTGTGCATTTGACATTCTTTACTATTTTTATAGTCATGGCTCTGAAGAAGAGGGCAAGAGTTCCCGAGAGAGCGGATCCTTCCACCCCTGTTTCCTAAGCCAGCACCACTACTTCCAGATCGATTCATAGGTTTGACCCAGATCAGTGTGGCTTATGCAGAGAGGTGGGACATTTTAGCCTCTTGCAGGATGAAAGAGACCAACTTCATTGATGGGGAAGCGTTAGATACTCTAGTGTTAAGCCAGCCAGTCTGTTGCCTCCTCTCCAAAGAGGGACTTAAGGGATTTATGGATAAGAGTGCCCCCACCTACTGGTGATACACTTTGGAGTTTCTCTCCATAATGCAGTCGTGCAGTATGAGGAATGGTGAGCAGAGGGAGAGATACACCGCTTTCACCTGGATGATATCTCTTGGGAGAAGATATTAGCACAGTTTGAGGCAGCTTTTGGGTGGGACACTATGGCGTTCAGGACCACACTGGACCCGCAGGCCCAGGAGGGTGCTATCATGGAGTACACCCAGTTTTAGTATACTATCACCAAGAGGGTGAGACACTCGAGGGATAACAAAAAAATTATCATCCATATAGCTTTCAGGTTTGTTCACCGATTTTAGGTGGGCACGTTGTTTTGTCAAGCATAGTTGACAAATGTGTAAAACTCCTCTTTTTCAAGGCTTCCAGAAACGGTGGTTCTGTCACATTGGTAGGGATCTTCGCAACTTTGGACTTCTTGTGAGGTGGGGATGAGGTTTTAGGATTTGATCCCGACCTTGGTACAAAGGTCTCCACCTTGATTTCTTCCCCTTTGCTAGCCTTCTCCTCGGCCAAATCTTCGGCCTTCTTTTCAACATCCCTCTCTTTCTCATGCACCCGCTCTACAACAACTTTGTCTTAGGGAATTTTCACTTCCTTTCCACTCCTCAATGAGATGGCACTCACATTTTGTCGAGGATTTAGCTCTGGTTTGGAAGGAAGTTTTCCCTTTTCTCGTGTATCCATTTGATTCAAGATTTGAGCCATTTGTCTCATTTGCGTTTTCAAGTTCTTGATGCTTGACTCCATCTTATCTTGGAATTTCTTGGCCTTCTCCACACATAGGCTCAATCTCTCAATGGCTTGCATCACTTCATCCTTTTACATGCTCGAACTTTTATCTTGATCATAGGCTTTTCTTGGAACCTTGGGAAGTTATATTTTAGAGGCCGGTATTGTTGTTGTTGAGGACGGTATTGCGGTGTATTTTTCCCTCCTTGAGCATTTTCATACCGATGATTTAGGTGATCTCAATTATCTGACTGATATTCGAACTCGAAGCCTTGACAACCTTGGTACCATTGGTTTTCTTGATATCCTTTCCCTCCATGAAAACCCATAGCATTTAACTTCTCCACATAATCATCTTGCAAAAATGGGCATGCATTTGTAGGATGAGGTGAAGAACAAATCTCTCAAGATTTCAATGTGGTTTGTTTCTGGATTGTTTCATTAAAGGCTTGACCGTGGAAGTGAGTATCGAGACTTGGTCCTCAAGCTTTCCATGATTGGAGGGAGCACTAGTGTTGTTGGGGTTTTTCCTTCTCAAATCGACCCTTGAACTAAAAGTTCTTAACTTCTCGGCTAATTTCTCATACAGTTCCATAGCCTCCATTAAAGTCTTGTTCCCAATGGAACCATCACAAGCTCTACTCACTAGCCTTTGCTCTTGGTCAAGCAGACTATTGGAAAAGTAGTAGACAAAATCTCCCTCTAAATAGCCATGATAAGGACAACTTTAAAGAAGCTTCTTGAACCTTTCCCAACAGTCGGATGACTCTTCAGGCCATTAAAGGATAATTCTCATGTTTTTCTTCAAGGTGAAATACTTTGTGGCCGCGTAGTATTTTGAAAGAAACTTCCTCTTCAACTCAACCCAAGAGATGGTGCTCTCAGATGGAAGGTAGTGGAGCCAATCTCTTATAATATTTCACAATGAAAACATAAAGGCCTTCAATTTGTAGCGCTCCTTATGTACCCCTTCAAGAAGTATCCCACAACAAACCATATGAAAGTCGAAGAGATGTTTGTTGGGGTCCTCCCCTTGCCTACCAAGAAATGAAGGTATCAAGTGTATCGATCCATAATTTAACTCAAAATTCCCATTAGGTCCAATCGCTGGATAGGTGATGCACATAGTTGTTGCTCAAGGTTGGGAGCCACGGTTTCCCTCAATGAAACTTTCCTCAACCGGATACCTTCTCGTTGAAGGTGAGGGTGTTGAGGTTATCCTCCAGGATTATCATCTTCATGTTTCTCTTGATGATCCATGGAAGGAAGTAGATAGTTCAGCAAAGTGGTCACCAGGAGGGGTGTTATTCACACTTTCTAAAGAAAGCCTCCTAGCCCTTTTCAAGTTCAACTCTAGCTCACAATCATAGTGTAGGGGTTCTTGTGAAGAGGGCTAAGTACGAACCATACAACAAGAACTCAAACAATAAGCCTCCAAGCCGACCAAAGATCAAGTTAAAATTAAACAGAATTAAACTAACACAAATTTACAACTAGCACATATTCAAACACTTAAAAATAAATTCCTCTTCCCCTACAGGGATCCAAAATTTGGGAGGTCATCTCCGTACTTCTTAAAAATAAAAATTTACGAGCCTTAAATGCTTCTTAACTACAACTAAGTAGATAGTTACAAATCGGGGTCATCCACGAAGAAGAGGGATCTTCCTAAGGGTTTACATATTTAAGTTGGATACTAGACTACATAGATATATACATGCATATAAGAAAGAAAGTAAAGAGGGAGATGTGTTTGGTTTTTCTAAATTATGAATTAAAAGACAAGAAAACTAGCAAATTGAGGTAAATCTATAACCATGCAACAAGCTACTAAAAATTGAGTACATCACAAATTACAAGACCTTGGGTGCATTTGATTTCCACTCCCAAGCCTCTTATCTATCATTGAATCTACAAACTATTCACTACTTTAACTACTTCTTGTGAAGATAAATCTTATATTCTTCTTTGATAGTAGTTTGCAAGAGTGAATTCGACATGTCTTAGTAAACTCACTAATGACCCCTTTAGCCAAGAAATAGTTAAAGATTTAACATGAAAAATAGAGAAACTAGGGTTTGGAACTTGCACAAATTGGAAAGATAAACGTGTGTGAAGAAGAGAGGATAAGATATTTTTATAGTAAAAAAAGTTAAAAGGGTAATTCTAGAAAGCGATCTGTCACGACTCACAAAAGAAAGAGGTGTTCGCTCTTCATCGAATTCTTCTTCTTGTCTAGGTTATCACTATCTTCTTTTCACGTCTTCATGGTCTTTAAATCTTCAATCTATTGCCTTGTCACACAAAATTCCTTAGAAAAATGACACAAGTGCTAAAGTTGAGCCTAACTCTCCTAAGAGAATTTCGAGAAGAAATAGCGGATCAGGAGCACAAAAAATATCCAAAATAAGTCCAAAAGGTCCTTGAATAACCATATGAAATGGACACATCAGTTTCCATGAATGTAGCTTTAGATATAGATCCTATGAATGATGTATGCTTTACTTCTCTAAATGCTAGTTTAGTAGAGAGTGCGGGGGAGGTTGATCCCCAATTTGAGACTCACATAGAGGCCCTACCCAAGAACCTAGATGAACTAGTGATGCATGAGACCAAACCTTAAATACAGGAACCACTTGTAGTCAAACTTAATACTTTACCCAAAAACTTGAAGTTTGCTTTCTTAGGCGAGGGGGAGACACTAACGGTGATTATTTCTAGTAGGCGTTCTTAGTAAATTTAAGGGAATCATAGGTTTTACTTAAATTGACATTAAAGGCATTAGTCCCTCGACCTGTATGCACCGTATATTATTAGAGGAGGGTGTGAAGCCCGTACGCCAACCTCAAAGGCAGTTAAATCCACCGATGATGGAAATAGTTAAAGGTGAAGTTCTTAAGCTTTTTAAGCCCGCAGTGATATACCTTATCTCTGATAGTACTTGGGTGAGTCCCATCTAAGTAGTACTAAAAAGATTGGGGTAACTGTGGTAGAGAACAAGGAAGGGGATTTGGTACCCACCCGCATTCAAAACATGTGGCGAGTGTGTATTGATTATTGCTTCCTAAACGTGGTAACTCGTAAGGACCATTTTCCCCTACCCTTCATTGACAAAATGCTTGAGAGGTTAGCCAGTCACCCATATTATTGCTTCCTTGATGGAAATTCCATATATTTCCAAATTGCTATCAACCCTAAGGACCAAGAAAATACTACCTTCTGGAATATTTTCTTATAGACACATGCCATTTGGTCTTTGCAATGCCCCGGGTACCTTCCAAAGATGTATGGTTAGTATCTTCTTAGAATTCATTGAGCGTTTAGTTTAAGTCTCCGTGGATGATTTCCCTATTCATAGAGACTTATTCGACTCTTGTAACCATCATCTAGCACTTGTGCTAGAAAGGTGTATTGACACAATCCTAGTGTTGAACTCCAAGAAAGACCACTTTATGGTAGAGAAGGGAAATGTTTTAGGTCATGTAGTGTCGGCCCAAGGTCTATAAGTGGCTAAGGCTAAAGTGGACACAATAAAATCATTGCCTTACCCCACTAGTGTTAGGTATATTAGGTCATTCTTAGGGAATGCTAGATTTTACCGTAATTTCATTAAGGATTTCTATAATATTTCCTATCTTTTATGCAAATTGGTGCAAAATGATGTTGAGTTCATTGTTGATGATGGGGGTAGAAAAGCCTTCAACACCTTGAAAGAGATGTTTGTGGCCGTCCCTATCATCCAACCCTTAGATTGGTCCATCCATTTGAAATAATGTGCTATGCAAGTGACTATGCTCTAGGAATAGTATTAGGCCAAAGGGTAGGGAAGGTCTAAGACATCATCTACTACACTTCAGTAACTATTAATGATGTGCAATGCAGTTACTCCACCACGGAGAAAAGGTTATTGGCCATAGTATTTTCCCTTAAGAAATTCAGGCAACATTTTCTAGGTATAAAGGTCATATTGTACACCGATCATGTGGCAATTCGCCACTTGATGACAAAGAAAGAAGTGAAACCTAGGCTTATTAGGTGAATACTTATTTTGAATGAATTCGGCCTTGAAGTGATAGATAAGAAGGGTAATGATAATGTGGTGACCAATCATCTAAGTAGATTGACACCTTTTGAAAGCCTATATGTCACCAAAGAGATGCCTTAGTTGGAAACCCTCTGGGAAACATTTCCCAATGAACAATTGTTTGGGGTGACTACTAGCCAACCTTGGTATGCCGATATAGTGAACTATCTAGCCACATGAGAGTTCCCTCATTCCTATGATCGGGAAAGAAAAGATAGGTTAGAAAATGAGGCAAAAGATTATTTTTGGGATGATCCTTACTTGTGGAAGCATTGCACTGATCAAGAGATTCGGACGTGTATTTTTGAAGATGAGGTAGATCTCATTCTTACACTTTGTCGTTCTTTCGATGGCGGTGCATATTTCGGGTATAAAAGAATAATCAAGAAAGTATTGGAATGTGCACTTTTTTGGCCTATGTGAAAATGTACCAGAGAGTTCATTCAATCCTGTGATCATTGCCAAAGGATGGGTGACATCTTATTCAAGAATATATGCCCTAAATTTTCTCTATGTTGGTGGTGATTTTTTATATGTGGGGAATATATTTCATAGGGCTCTTCTCCCACATTTATGGGTATAACTACATTCTAGTAGCAGTGAACTATATGTCCAAATGGGTCAAAGCCAAGGTGACAAGGAAAAATGACGCGGCAACAGTAATGAGTTTCCTTAAGTCAAATATCTTCTCTCGGTTTGATGTCCCCCCAACTGTAATTAGTGATAGCGAAATTTTAGTAACAAGGTCATGAAATCCTTTCTTAAGAAATACGGAGTAACCCATAGGACATCCACCACGTACCACCTACAAATAATAGGCCAAGTGGAGATATCCAATCAAGAAATCAAGGCCATCTTTGAAAATATGGTACACCCGTCTAGAAAGGATTGTAGTACCCGGTTGGATGATGCACTTTGGGCCCACGGCATGTCTTCCTCTCGGATCCTCTTTGGCAAAAGATGCCATCTCCCGGTCGAACTCAAGTACAAGGAACATTGGGCCGTAAAATGAATGAATATGGACTTGAGTAAAACCAAGAAACATAGGAAGTATCAATCACAAGAACTTTAAGAACTTAGGCATGACTCCTATGATACCGCAGTAATTTTTAGGAAAGGACGAAAGCTCAACAGGACGAGAAAATAGTGCATAAGAACTTTGTGGTGGGACAAATAGTCCTTGTCTTCCAATCTCATATTTGTCTCTTTCTGGGTAAATTACGGTAAAGGTGGACGGTTCTGTATGTGGTGCCCAAGCTATGATAAAGGTAAAACATGAAAAAAGGGCATTAAATGGCTAGTCAATGGGCAAAACGTGAAACCTTATTTTGAGTGGGGAAATTTGGAAGTGCTCAAGGAGAGAAATCCCATCCTTGGAGGTCAAATCCATCATAACTATTCCAAGTCAAATAAGTTATGAGGATGACAATAGAGAAATGGTGCTTTGATTATGATTTAGTAGGTTTTGTAAACTTGTTGTGTGATTTTTAAAAGTGTTTGGATATTTGTAGTGTATTAGGAATTTTTATTCATGGGATTCTCTGGCTGGAACAAAATTAAGCATGGTTTTTGTGTTTTGAATGCAAGAATTTTGCTATGAAAACCAAAGGGAAAAGGGTTTTGCACAAGTCGTACCAAGCCTCGTGCTGTAAGCCCTTACGAGTCATTCAAACTACACTAGCCGTGACATAAGCTTGGAGCCAGATGTGGTAGACGGCATTGAGGACTTGTGGTGTTTCCAACCTTTTTATTGCCTTAGTCACATGCATTGGGGACAATGTATGAGTTAAGTGCGGGGAAGGGGTTTGAACACCTTCATATGCATTGCATCTTTTTTCGCTTATGTTCTTCTGTTTGCTTTGATTTGGATAGTGTGATGACTATTTTCCCTCTTTTTTTCCCTCTTTTGGTTTTGAAAACATGTTTTGGTTGGGTCATTTCAGAAACTTTATTTTTTGTGAGGACAACTTTTGTAGTTTGTTTGGGAATGTTGGAACACTTTGATGTTTTCATTTTTATTTGATATGAAGCCCACCTTTGGGACATATGATGCTAAAATAAAATAGATACCCGGCTAAATCAAAAACTCGAAATGGCTACTTAGGAAACAAAGGGAAAGGCCCGGATAGGGTGAAAACCCTATGAAAAAGTGAGTGGCCATAGTGTGGAAAAATGTGAGAAGTGATCTCAATTTGTGGGAAGCTAGGATCAAACACCCAAAGGGCTCATAGGAAAAATGAGAGAAATTTAGAGAAATAGCAAAAATACTATGGCTCTCTTTGGTTTTTCTTTTGGAAGTCCTTATGGTTTAGTAACTTAGCTTCACACTCATCTCTGTGAACTTTGCCTTTTTGTTGGTATGATTTTTTGGATAGATTATCTTAGCTTCGTTGGGGAGTGAGAGTTGTGAGATTCTTACATCTTAGGGGGAAAGTCTAAGAATAAGTGTTAAATGTGTTGGGGAACTCTCGTTGCATGCTATATTCCGCTTAGATCTTTGCTGGTTCTTGTTTACTTGAGGATGAATAATGGTTTAAGTTTAGGGGAATGATTTGCACCTAAAAGCATGTGTTAACCAATGCATTTAACACATTTACTAGTATGTTTTGGATGATTGATTGCTAGGATTAGTTTGGTTTATATTACAAGGGGTTTAGATAGCCATTGTTGGTTTTCTTGTCTAAATCCTTAGTTTTGAAGACTTAGTAGACAAAATAGACGTTATGTCCTTACTATTGTTTATATTCTATTTTGTGAGCTTATTTGTAGATTTCTCATAAGCACTTCGACGTAGATTGTAGAAAGCTATTCTCAATGATTGTAGTAGATAATGGAAGGCCATTCGCAAGAATGGTAGTAGACAGAAGGCCACGAGTCAAAACGTGATTTTGGATGGAATCGTGTTATATTGCACTGGTCTTGCCAGCCAATTAGATGGTCCTAAATTCATAGCACGGGCCGCAGTTAATTACACGGCCTGTGTCGTTAAAAAAGCTTGTGCGGCTAAGTATGAGCACAGACCATGCCACATTGCACAGCCCGTGCACCTTGAAGTTCAAGATCCAAAGACCAGCCCACATCCCGTGATTATTTGCACAATCAGTTGCCAAAAAATTGACTCCCGATCGGCAGCCCGTAAGGTATCACATTGGCCCTATAGCACGCGGGTTGTGCCATGCGGGTTGTGTGCTATTGCACGGCCCGTGGTGGCGACTAGCTAGGGTTTCCTTGATTTTTTTCCTCTTTCAAAGCTCAATTCTTATCTACTATATAAAGGGACCTATGTCCACTAGGGTTTAAGTTTGGCATTTGTAATTTTTATTCTCCTAGTTTTCCTAAGAGTAGGTAGAGAGAAAGGGGCTAACCTTTCTCTCCTAGTTTAATTTTCCTAATTTTTCCCATGGGCATCATATATCCAATTGAAATATTGGGTTCAATGCTTAGAGATTAGTTATTTTTCTTAGGAATTTAAATTTTTATTCATGATACGGTAGTTATTTTGTGAGATTCTAAATCATCCTATATTTTATGTCTATAAATATCATGTTGATTTGTTCTTTACATTCTTGCTAAATATATGTTTGATATCCTTAAATAGGCATACACCACAATTTATCTTCCATGTAATGGCGCTAAGCTTGATTACCCCCTTGGGAGTGTCCGCTAGGGTAATAGGGGGATATGCGAGTCCTCGGGTGTCACACAACACATTTCCATTCAAAAAGAAATTCAAATATAAACCCTAATTCAATCCATTTCTAACATTAATTAAATGCATTAAAATGAGTGATAGAGTTTAATATACCTTCATGATTAGTTCCACAAGAAACCCAAGAGAGTTGGTTATTCCACTTCAAAAATTCTTCTCATATTATTTGGCATCAATTGCCTAAACATATAGTTCTCATTTTAATTAGCTCCGATATCGAACTCAACTTCTACAAATCACAAAAAACTGCAAATGGTTCCTAGTTCGGAACTATAAGCCGATGCAATTACACACTTGGAACGTCATTCGGCATTTCAAAAGTGCTTAACCACAAGCACTACTAAAAAATGGCCTTAGTTGACACGTTAAATTGTTACAAAATTGCACATATAACAACACTTTTTGTTATCCCAACACTTTGTTAATGTGTGGCTTTTGCCGGTGATACTATAAGTCTAAAGTGTTGCGATAGGTATTTTTGGATCTTAATTATATTAATAAAAATATATATAATAGTGTTGGGATAGATATAATATTCTAACACATTATATTGTACTTATATATATATATAAGTGTAATGATAAGTAATTATCATTTTAAAATTAGTGAAATTCCAAAAATTATTAGTGTGGGAATATGTATGTTGGAACAACACACAACGGTGTAGGGATAGATAAGGTAATACAACTCTAACTTGTGTTTTATTTGGACAATGTTAGCACAATAATTTGATGTCTCAATAGATCCCGTTAGATGACCATTTGAGAATGTCGCCATTAATAAATAAAAACACACTTATAAGTGTCACACTATAACATACAATGGACAATATTTTGTGTTGTATTAAAAGTGTTTATAACACATTAATGGAGTGTCTCATTAGAGCACAAATGAAACACTTATATGGATGATAACTATGTAAATAAAGAACTATGTCTAAATATGTACCTAACTTATCATAATTAATATATAGTGTGAATTGGATAATATTACATATAATAATGTAATTTTATGTGACTTATGGAAAAACTTTTAAATGTGACCTTTCAAAACATACAAAACACGATTATAATATTTTTTAAATATAAAATAAATAATTATTGTGACAACTTTAAGCATTGAAGAACATTTTTAAATGTAAGATATGACCTTTATTGTCTCAATTTATTTTTCACTATTTAAATATTCTTTATATAAAAAGAAGAAAATCAACAATTGATAACTTAATTAAAATAAATTAATGTTAATTCAATAAAAAATGAATATCACAATGAACATCTTCAAGGAGATGGTTTTCTAAATAAAAAATGTGTTCAATAAAAAAATATATGTCGAATTCTTCAAATCTGCACAAATGGTTATCAATTCCGTTCAGCGTGTGTCACCTATATGAAAAAATTATATAAGTGTTCAGAATTCATATTTGTATCCATGTACAAGATAAGTCACATGCTAAAATACTACTACCAATTAACCATGCAAGTGTTTTTGTGTGTTTACTGGATGCTGTTATCATGGAGGTTTGAGAAGGAAGGGCTCAAGTTAGAGTGGCGTTGGAAATGCCAACCATTCGGCTGGCAGTATAAAGACTTCAGCAGATATCATGGATGACAACATGAGGCTAAGTGATGAAGTTGTTGAGAAGACTCGGTCCTTTGAGAGGCTGATAAAGGAGGATGAGAAGTGTTTGGCTAGCGTGAGCAGAGGAGGAGGAATTCAAAGTTTTTGAGAAGTTAGCAGCTGGGATTTCATTTTGGCTTTGAGTGAGCAGCTCAGTTAGGAGGAATTTAATGTTTCAGAGAAGTGAGCAGCTCAGATTTCAATTTGGCTCAGAGTGAGAAGCTAAGTAAGAAGGAGGAGGAATGCTCACTGAGAAGTGTTGGGCTAAAAACAAAATCTATGCTAAGTTTCTTGGTGGTTCTGAATTCAAAGAAATCAAAATTCAAAACCAAAAGATCATGTCCATGGGCTAAGGTGAAACTAGGGTTTCAATTATTTTTTATGCAAATTTTTGTTTGTTGCTTTTCTTTTGCAGATGTCGAAGAAAGTTGGTATGGAATGATTGGATAATATTGTAATGGATATAGCAAGTCATATTCACAACCCGCTGAAGGAAAGTCATGTTACATGGGCTAAGGTGAAGAAGTGTATCTTCACAGGGTGCAGTAGATATTTGATTTTTTAAAATATTTTATTGCATGTTATAGCTGTTTAGGTTTTACTTTCATTTTTTAAAAATGTTATCATAGTATGATGATGATGTGTTTGTGTTAATATTTTTTTATATATGTCATGTTTATATTGTTTTAAATTTATGTTTTGTTAGCATGATGGTTGTTTGTTTCTTACTGCATCTTTAGCTCATTCGTTTTGGTTCATATGTGATACTTTAGCTCGTTTTTTATAATTTATCTTATGAAGTTTTTTATTCTTAATGTGTAGGTTATTGATGTTTCAGTTTTAGTATGGCGTTTTAAGTTTCTGGTTGATGTATCCATATTTTAACTAAATAAGTATGAGTTTTGCATGATGATATCCTTACTCTTTCAGGTTTCAGTTTGATATCTTTCTTAATGTTGTGTTATTACTGATATTTTGTTAATATGAATTTATGTTATATCTTTAGTTTGAAATTTAATGCTCTGGTTTTCAAATGTCTTGGAGATTAGCTTCCTTTGGATTTACGAATTGATGTTACGTTGTTTTGTCTACGGTTGGTGTTTGTTGATGTTTTTGGATAAATTTTCATCGGTTTTGATGCTGAGATGCATGTTGATTATGGTGGAAGTAAGGATGTGTAAAATAAGTCTATGCAGAAGAGTGGTAAAAGTAAAACACTTGTTGCTTTTGGCAAGAAAGGTGAGATCAAATATGTTATTTTCTATTTTTTAAAGTTTAATTTTGTTTATTTGATGTTTATGCCTTTTATTTGTTTTTTTTTTGTTTTAAGAAGGTCTACTCTACCAAATGTAGTCCTGGGAAGATTGACAAGCTTGTTGGAATGTTAACTACTCTACATATTCTATATATGAGTTAAGGATTGGTGGTCTCTTAAAGATTAATTTCATTGCTCTACTAAAGGGTATTATCCCTTTTATTATGTCTTACTTTAACCTTATAAGTCATATGCAAATTGTTGGGTTTGAGATATATTATAGCAGTCGAGATAATGTTTATGATGTTTTATGTTTGCCTATTACTGACAAATTGGTTATTGAGGTTAGTAACTTGGGGAAGGGTGAAAACAAGGATTTGGAGTTGAGGGATAAGTGGAAGATAGAGTTTGGGGTTTATGGGTTGGGGAATATTCCATGTGACTGGTTGTTGGCTAAAGATAGGTGTTTTTGTTAGATGGTCGTGGGGAATATTCCACGTGACAAGTTGTTTGTCATGTATGTTGTCTGTAATTTTTTGAGTCCTACGAATCAATCATCTGTATACTACAAATTAGTTAGGGCTTTGGAAGATTTTAGTTAGATTAAGGAATTTGATTGGTGTGGATATGTGTTGAAGAAATTGTGTAATGTTGTAGGTAGGAACGCGTTGACTTCTTATACATTTGTGAATGTTGTGTTGTTATGTTTCCTTTTCAAGGAAAACAAAACCCTACTGAACTACCTTTCATTTAGTATTGAGACACAAATTAGTTAGAGAACAGGTGTGATAAGATGTGTGCAATTGGTTTTGATTCAAAATTGATGATTAAGGTAGAGTTTTCTTTTGAGTTGTACGGGATAGCTGTTGACAGGGGCGGAACCAATGGTAATCGAGGTAGGGCTCCAGCCCTACCTAGATCGCCGGCCTGA
>JAULKJ010292951.1:0-12142 GCA_032355405.1 Rubia balearica | reverse complement strand
AATTCATTTTCTAGTCTGATTTAGGTCTTCTGTACTAGTATATAATGTACCCCAGAGCATGAATACAAACACAACATCATTACCCGTAAATATTCTTCATCATCACAACACTCCCTTTTATGTAATAGGAATGCATCTATAGGATCCATAATCTATTTGTTTTCCGGCATAGATTCCATAAATGTTTACTCAAACAAGACAAGTTCCACACAGATAATGAGATAATGTTTAAACCCCCATCTTTTTTTGGCTCACACATTTTCAGCCACGACACCAGAGATTTCTTTGTGATCTCTTCACCCCCACTCTACAAGAAAGATTTACATAAAGCCTCATATACTTAAGTACAAATTTGGGAGTGGAAATACCTGTAACCAGTAATTTTTGGTTGAGAACAGAACGCTTTGAACTAGTTGTAGTCTCCTGGTCTAGCTCAAGAACTTTGCACTACAACATCTGATTATTTAAAAAATTCTATCCATTAATGGTTTACACTTATGCACAGTGAGTTTTCTATTGGAAAGTGGTACACCCAAATAACGAAAAGGCAGTTAGCTCTCATCGAATCAAGTAGTTCTCATTATAGCTTGATTGTGTTAATCCTCCACCTTACCAAAGTAGACTTTACATTTTGATTGCTCACTTTCAAACTTATTCATAACTCAAACTTGTTATACCCCTTCATCAATGCCTTCACCAATTCCACTTCACCTTTAGAAAATAATAATACGTCATCAGCAAACGTGAGGCTCCTGATCTATAGGCTTCACATTTTGGGTGGAAATCGTAGCATTGTTTTCTACCCACTTCCTGGATACACCGTGTCATACACTCCATTACTATAACAAATAACAGTGGAGATAGGGGATCCCCCTACCTCAAAACTAACCTTGCCTGAATAGTTTTGGTTGGTTTACCATTCACTACGTATTTGTAGGAAATTGTTGAAACATAAAGCATTATCCATTCTGCATATATGTCTGGCATACCCATACCCCTTAGATTTCCTCAAGTGCCTTCTAGTCTTCTATATCGTAGGCTTTCTTTATATCCATTTGAATGGTGCATCTCGGACTACCATTTTTGTTAGTATAACCCCTGATAAGTTCATATGCAATCATGATATGGTCATGAATCTCCTCCCCAGAACAAAAGTTGTTTGATTCTCCTGGACTAACCCATTCAGCACCTTGCTCATCCTGTTCGTCAGTATTAAGTTCATATGCAATCATGATATGGTCATGAATGCTCCTTCCCAGAAAAAAAGTTGTTTGATTCTCCTTGACTAACCCATTCATCACCTTGCTCATCCTGTTCGTCAGTATCTTAGAGATCATCTTGTATACAGTAGAAAAACAAGAGATCGGCCCTAAATCCTTCACCTTCTTTGCAGCCGGATTCTTTGGGATTAACGTAACCAAGGTGCAATTTGCAGCCTTATACAGTCTACCCTTCTCAAAGAGGTCTATCATGGATTTCATAACATCATCTTGAATTACCTTCCATGAAGATTTGAATTTTTTGCAGTAAAGCCATCACAACCAGGCGTTTTTCAGTCTCCAATACCCCTTAAAGCTTCCCACACCTCATGTACTGTCAGTTCTTTTATCAAGCTCCTTCTAGATTCATTACTCAGTGTTTTTCCTCTTCTAATCACTTCTATATCCACAAATTGCTTCCTATCCTCTTCTTTGCCAACCAATCTTCCATAAAACTCTAGTACCTCCTTTTTAATGCCTTTTTGGTCAGGGACAACTTCCCCACTTTCTTTCTCCAATTTATGTAATCCTAGTATCTTACTCCTTGATCGAACAACTGAATGAAAATATGCATTGTTCCATCTCCCAGCTTCAGCCACTTCGCTTTCGATCTTTGCTTCGCCCCTTTTTCCTCAATGTCTCCACAGTAGTGTACTTCTTTAATACAGTTCAGTACCCTTTAAATGCACTACTTCTCCATTTTGTGACTTGACAAGTTCTGCTGAGCCTCAGCCAATTCAACCCTTTGTTGTTCCAGCTTTATTTTTCCCCCTAATCTGCTTAGGGAATTGCCATAAATCTCTTTGTAATCTCAAAAAATTACTTCTACACTATGTACATTGGTCTTCCCCTCATTGTTTTGTTCCAGCTCATCCCAATAGCCTGTTTTACCTCTTTTTGATCAAGTAGGCAATTCATGAATTTGAATTGTTTGTGAATACCTCCACCTTGTTCCCCCAATTTAACTCTCAGCAATGCATGGTCAGACACCCCAGGTGCTAATTTTTCCACCACCACTTCTGGAAATTTGCAAAACCAATGTCTATCTCGATCAATTCTTGAGTAAATTACCCCTTAAACATTCAGATTCGACCAAGTGTAATATTTCCAAGTAGTTTCCACTTCACTAATACCTATATTAAACATCATGTTTTCCAGATCAACCACCTCATTTGCTTGGACTTCATTACCACAAATCCCGTCTTCAGTTTTCAATACATTGTTGAAGTCCCCAATCAATATCTATGAGAACCTGAGCCTGAGACTATCAATACTTATCCATAACCTTCTCCTCTTCCTCAAATGATTCTCAACTTAGATAGCAGTAATCCAAAAAATTTCTATGCCATTTCCATCCCTTACTAGACACTGCACCATTTGATCAGTATCACATATTTTTTCACTTCAGTTTCGTTCCTGTCCCATACTACCCAAATCCTCCCATTCTGATGCTTTTCATAGTTGTCAACAAACTCCTATTTATTTCCAAATAGACTCCTCACTTTTGTTTTCATTTTCTTCTTCAACCCTAGTTTCCAGAAATACTGCAAGCATCACATTCATACCCTTGATACGAGAGCTGATCTCAACCTGTTTTACTTCTTTATTCAACCCTCTTAGGTTCCATGATATAATCAAGGGACAAAACCTCACTCTCCTCCAGAGTCCATCCAAACTGATAAGGGTAAAGTCAAGTTTTCCCCATATTTCTCCTGCACCCTTGTATCACCTCAATTCTCAACCATACAAACATGTTTACCCATGTTTTTTCTCACAGTGGTCCATTCCACAGTTATGTGCTCCTTCTGCTGTGCATTCTCCTTATTTCCCTTCTCCTTATTTGCATTCTTCACTTCTACAGGTTTATCCACCTTATATTTTGGTACCCACCTTTAGATCATCCTATAGTCATTCTCTTTGTTTCTACGGGTGTGACCTCCCATTTGGCAGATCTCACAAAATGAGAGAATCCCTTCTATCTCTACTTTATATTTAATGATATCTCCATTCACATCCTTAATATTAATCAGCTCAGGGGTTTCCACAGAAATGTCAACCTGTACTAGTATTTTAGCAAATGAAATCCTCAGCTTGTTAGCCGTGCATTCATCCGTAAACAGTGGCTTACACAGAACACTTCCAATTTTTCCCTGTCTTTTAGATCCCCACAAATGCACAGATATACTAGGTAATTTCACCCAAACAGGAACAATTCTTATCATGTCATTTTTCAGTGAGAAATTAGGTTTCCAAATCTATAAGTACATTGACATACCATAGATGGTATATGCCCCTTTCTCAACACTGCAACTATGTCCACCTTAGATCGAAACCTGGCTACAAAACAACCCTCCTCATTGTACAAAAACTTCAGTGTAGCAGAAAACACCCATGAAATACTCATAAACCTTCTGACAGCAGACATTGTTAAATTTCCCCCAAATACATACAGAATTAGGGCATTTTCCCAATATTCAATCTCCTGTTTCACATCATCAGTCTCAATTTCCACAGACAATTCTTCATCTACTATCTTAGGGGGTACATAACCTATTTTCATACCGTTCGCCTGATCTCTATTTCTAGTAAGCACATCGGTCCACCTTTTCCCCTTGACTTCATAAATTAGGTTATCAGTTACGCTCCCCTCAGAAGGTTTAGTAGGATTTACCTATGTTTCTAGTTGAACCTTCTCCTCCGATTTATATCCAATCACTTCCTCTTCCCCCGTTTCCTCTGTCCCCAATTGATTAGTAGCCTAAACAACTCCCTTCTGCCTCAAGCTACTCCACTCCGACTCCGGCAACGCCACCTTCCTCCGCGGCTGGATGTGCCCACACCTCATGGTTGAATGAATCGCACCGTGAATATATGTTTTCCGCCCACAGTCAACTCCCATTATTGCAAATTAGCTTTATGATCAACTTATACGTGGTGGAACAATAAGCCATACGCCTGAAATCAGTAGCTTCTTAAGTTTGCTCTATTTCTGGGATTAGATAAACCACTGACTTATAAAGATCAGCTGGCACTGGTTTCCCTTCAAAGACGTCCTTAATTTCTTGAAAAACATGGTTTCCAATCCGGTCCCAAACCTTCTTGAAGAAATAGCTGGTATAACCTTCAGCACAAGGGCTCTTACTGGGATTGATGGATTTCAAAGTTTCAAGAATCTCCTTCTCAGAAAAAGGTTGAATAAGTTTAGCCTATTGCACCATTCCCAGAGTATTAACCATTTTAATTACATCCCCCTCGATCCTTCCAATAGGATTTACTAAGTTACCAAACTGGTCTGCAAAGAATTCCACCAAATGCTTTTCATTGACCTCCATTTCATACACTATTTCACCAGTCACATTCAGACACAAAATTTGATTCCTATATTTAATGGATTTGATCTGATCATAAAATATTTTTGAAGGCCTGTCACCCTTCTGGAACCAGTCAAGTTTAGACTTCTGCTGAAAAATTTGGAACTCAACCAAACTGAGCTTGTCAACATCTGTTCCTGCTTCCATCTCCCATAACTAACCATTTACATCACAAGGAGAATTACACAACCAATTCACTGTCACTTCCCAACCCGATTGAGCAACTGCAACCCTCTCCTTTATATTTCTAAATTCTCCGCTATTAATTTTCTTCAGTTGACCCTGCAACCTAAGCAAATGCTAGTACAACCCTTTCATATTTAGTTTAATACACTTTCCCCAAATATTCTTCACAACTGTACTAAACTCCTCATAACTTGTCCACATATGAAAGAATTTGAAATTCCTTCTAGTAATCACATTACTCTGAAACTTTAGGTGTATTGGAAAATGATCAGAAATCCTAGACAATTGAATTACACACTTATCTTCTGGATATTTGTCTACCCATCTTTTATTGACCAAAGTTCTTTCAAGTTTAATGTTGATTCTTTCCTCTCCTTTCCTTCTGTTGTACCAGGTTAAATGTGAACCATAATTTCTTATCTAAACAAGGTCTAACTTCTCTACTAAGTCCTTAAAATCCTCCGGATCTAGTACAATAATGTCACCACCTTCAAACTTGTTGAAATCCAAAATAGCATTGAAATAACCTGCTATTAGCCCGGGTAAATTTTGACAGTTAATCTTCTTCAATTCTTTCCACACTGCTTCTTTATTTTTCTTGAAATTCCATCCATAGATTATAGTAATGTAGCTATGAAAATCCTTCCCAATAGCTTTGATCTCCAAGTGTAATAAACGCTCCTACATTTTCAATAATTTCACCTCATAACTACTTTCATCCTAGCAACACTATATTCTACTTCTATCACTGAGTAGACCATTAGTAATTACTTACATTCCCATCCTTACATTCTCCATAACCTTAGTTCAACATATCTTATATTTTTGCTTCCCATAAACCTACAAGCCTCACATCATTTCTCTAACAAAACATCCTGATTCTTCTCAGTTTTAGTTCTCCACTTAAACCCCTCACATTCCAAAATATCATGTCATGCTTCAGCATGTGGCAATTCAGTGAGCAATCTTTAACTTTTATCACCTATAACAAATTGAGCCCCCGGTTTCTCTTCTCCATATCTTCTTTTATCCAGTTTAACAAGTCTTAAACTACTCTCAACTTCCACATTACTATCTTTCCTTCCACCCTGAGATTCTGAAACACCAACATTTTTCCCTTCTTATAATATTTAAAGATCTCTGAGCAACTTGCAATATCCCCTCGATATTCTTCCTAGTTTTCTACTTATCACCATTGTTAACACCCATTTGTGTTACTACAGAAACCTTTCCTGCATTCTCATGTAACACCTCATTCCTCTTTTTAGGAATGCAAATCTGTTTAACCACCTTCTGAGCAATCTTCTTATAGTCAACTTGATATGACCATACATATCACAATTGCTACAAAGAACTGGCTTCCATTTAAATTCAATCAACTGATGACAAATAACCTTCTTTTCATTCAAATAAGGTATTTTATTGGGAATTGAAACTTTAATCTCCATCTCAATTTGAATTCTAGCAAAATCCAACTTGTCCATTTCACTAGTACCTCTATGTATTTTCAGAGGTTTACCAAGAGGGCTAACCAACCTACTTAGCAATTCAAGACACCAGTAATTAATAGGGAGACCAGGTAATTGTACCCAAACCGGCACTCTAAATTTTTCATGAAAATCAACATCAGATTCCCCATTTATTGATTACAACCGGTTTATTATCCTTTATGACAAATTATTTTTCAAGGATCCTCTCCACAGCTTCACTCGATTCCAGTTTAACCATGAAAATTCTCGGTTCCACAGAACAAACTTTCTTAATCCCAAAAGATATCTATATTCTCCTTACAAACCCATCAATCACATCAAATGGCGGTTTACTCCTCAGAATTTTACAGATAACAACATCATCCATTTTTTAAAAATTTTCATTAACAATTCTTCATCCATAACACTCATTTATATACCATCAATGATCAAGGGAGAATAATACCTTAAATCATCCGAATTAAAATTTTGTTCCAAGGTTTACTTGATTTGGAAGCCTCTTTTTCCTCCTGCAGACCCCATGTCATTTTTTTGTGTACTTTCGAACCCTCCTCCATCTTTCGAGATTCATCTTCAGCAACTTTCGGTGTGTAGATTTGTTTACCCTTATCCATGACTTCAACTAGATTTTCTACAACACTCAACTGATCAATTTCCATCTCCTCAGAACCTGCAACAATTTCCTCCACCAGATCAAATTCTACGAACTATTTCACTCTCTCATAGTGTGTTGCGTGGGAAGTAGCTAAACCCTTATTCCGTGTCGATCTCCTTTTCCCACCTGATCGTCCCATGGACAAGTTTGCACTAGATCAGATTAATGAAAAGATGAAACTCAGAGAAACACATAGTAAAAGTTTAGTCACGCCTAGTAAGAGAGAGAAAAAGTGTAGTCTTTAATATTTCAACGTTTTATAAAAGTGCATGCTCACTTTTTTTTTTTTGATAAGGCACTCTTTCTTAATTAGGCACAATATTGCTAATATATTCCTACACAACTATGTTTACTTTAAATAAACAACCTTAGTTTACTTTCTCCATGAATATATCATTCATAAACAAAATTATAAATAATATAAATAAAATAATCATGTATTTAATTATTTATATTTTTAATGTTATTGAAATATTAAAATGATAAAACCAATAATTTTAGAATATTAAAACTATACACACATTTTTCGATCATACTTGGCTCTAGTTCGACTCGGGTTAAAATTAATTTGGGTCTCTTTCAGTTTCAGTAAGATTGATTTAGGTCCCTTTTGATTAGAATATTTTCAAGAACGATCGAATAGCTTTTGGGTATGAATTCATTTTGAGCTGGGTCAGTTTCAGGTTTTAGATATGTGTTTTGTTCAGGTGCGGGTCCTATTGAGTTTGAAGCTTTTAGTTTGGGTTCAGTTTGATTATGTGATTTTTGGGTGGTAGGTCATTAGCTGGGTATCACTATTCAGGTCTCAGTTCGAGTTCGAGTTTGGTTCTGATATTTATTTTTGAGTATTCGGGTTTGGTCATAATTTTCCAAATCTACCCGAGATAGACCATGTTCGAGAATTTGCATATACATATATCTTTATGGCTAAAGAATTGAGCATATAGTTTTTTTAAAAAGGGGCAGTTCCTCCCTTGACCACTGCTTTTCAAGACAATGTTCGAGAATTTGCATATATAATATATATGTGTGTGTGGCTAAAGAATTGAGCTATAGTTTAGAAAAAGGGGCAGGTCCTCCGTTGACCACTGCTTTTCTAGTATTCCTAAGCCTGGTCAGTTACAAGTCCACATATATCTATTCCCATTTCCAACTTTAACTATAAAATGAATTTTAGCACGGGCATTTACAGTTGAGAATCTCTCCCAAGTCTCATATTTTCTAGGTGAATGTGGTATAAATCACGTGAAATCAGTTAAAAGAGTATCTCCAATTTGGAAATTCAACCATATTATCAATGAAAATGAATTTATGGTGGTTAAAGTGCGTTTAATACCCAGTCCATTTTCACGGCTGTAGAAGGAAACTCTCTTCCAAGCTCTCTAAAACCTTTTTCTTTTCCCCTGATCACTACCCAACTAAAATTTTGTAAATATGGATTCCAATTCGGTAACCAATGTTTTTATAGAGTTATGACCGTCCAGGTGCGATGGGGTATTGTCAACAGGACATATTTGATAAGAACCAGCTTGCCTGCACTTGACAACCACTGATTCTTCCAATTGGATAACTTGGAGTTGGTTTTTTTCCCTTTTTAAAATGAATTTTAAGTGGTAGTTATTCTTTCTCCCTAAAAAATGTTATACTTCAAGATAAATTAGGGGAAAGGTTTGACTTTACATTCCTATAACTTTTGTGATTTCTCTAATTTTCCTAATATTCATTTTGTTCCCTGGGTCAAAATAACTATGGCTGAAGTTCACTTTTTTCTAGTTTCTTGTTGAAACAGGTTAATGAAGTCAATTAAGTTGTTGAGGATATTTTTTGGTTCCCATGAAAAAGATCATGTTATCTTCAAATGAGATGTTGGTTAGGTTTTTTTCCCCATTAGGATCCCTGAATCTGCCCAACACGGTATTTCAGAACCTTAGTTTTAGGCCTCTCGTAAGGATCTTTTAGAGTAGATTAAATAAGAAAGGGGGAGAGGGTCTCCCTGTACAAGTTCTCAAGATGTGTTTAAAAAACCATTTGCTGATCCGTTGATGAGCATTGAGAAAGGAATTTAAAATTATCATTATTAGCTTCAGAGTTTGTCCATGGAACCCTAATTTCAAATGTATGGATTTTAAAATAGACCATGAAACCCTATCGAAGGCTTTCATTTTGTTAACTATGAGGTTGAGGCACTAATTTTTTTTATCAAGTATACTAGTGCCTCTTTCATCATTAGAATGCTATTTTATATATCCCTATTGGATAAAAAAGGCTTGAAATTGAAAAGAATAATAGAGGCCATGTATGATTTTAGTCTGTCACTTGGGATAATTTTAAACAGAGTAAATGCCCTACAATGGTTTAAATTTGTACCAGAGGGAAATTTGCTGACTTCCATGCATTTGGACGAAGCATGTTAACCCATTTTTATCAGCTAGGATAGTTTACCAAAACTAAGGCGAATCTGCTCAAACTTTGGCAGTGTCAACTTTTTATAAACATTACACTAAGAAAAGTTTGGAGGTCGTGGATTGAATGGATGTGTGATTATCTCAAGATATATGAATGGTATGACTCATACTAAGTTATACAAAAGTCTTGTGGCCGATTTCTTTTTGATTACCCAGCAACACCATAGCACCATGGAAAGATATGCAAAGGTGGAATAGGCAACCAGATGAAAGAATTTTAATGATAACATTACCACGAGGTGTGGAACGGACCCTAGGCTCATGGTTAAACCTTCAACCGTGGAATATACCCAACTATAACATTCCAAGGCACACATTGTTAACCGACACCTCTTCCAGTAACTAGTGCCAATGCCAGGAGATCAAAATAAGAGAGCCTATAATGGTTATCAGCAACTTCCAGAGGGGTAGGGGTCATAATAAGAGAGTGTTTTCAATTGAAAGGAAATATTGAGAGATGCATCAACCACATATTACTTTTGAAGTATGTCATTCTTCCATGATCCTGAATGGATCAGCAAGAATACCAACTCTGAGAACAACATCCTAGCTAAAGACAAAGGTGAAATGATGTACCAAAAGAAGCATTGGAGGCCCATATGTCCATAAATGTAATTAATGAACCACTCGAGATTCATCGAGTCCCAAACAAAGACTCACGTTAGGCAAAAGATACATTGTTACCCAACTACAAATGACACAAGATAAATTGAACCATCATGTTTTGAAAGCTGATGTAGTACCTAACTATAATCAACACTTTGACCCCATCGTGATAGCTATCGACATTAAAGGATATTTGGTAAAAAAAAGTCTTCGTAGACAATGGGAATGCAATGGAGGCCATGTTTGTCACCTGTTTTAACCACTTAGGACTCAACATATAATAATTACGATGGTCAACAACATCATTATCATCCTCAACTAGTCATGTAGAGGTGTCAATTAGGGTAATATTTCCACCCATAACCATCAGCGAAAGAAGTAGGAGTGTAACCAACATCTATAAATTTGATGTTATTGATTCCCCCTATAATTTTAACGTAATCCTAAGAAAATTATGAGAGCCAGACAAAGTTTATTCTATCACCGTATCATCTACCAATAAAATTCCCCACGAAGAATGGTGTAGGCACAATATAGGGAGATCAAGCAACGGCTCAATAGTGTATAACAGTGGCTTGGAAGGAGCTCAACATGATGAGGAAAATCACCACCATCCATTAGGAGGCTTCCAAAAATCACCCACCGACATGGATAAAATGTTGGACCGATCGTCGGGAATAACAAATTGTTAAAGTCTTTCTGATCCAAGTGAAACAACAAGTACAACTTATGCTTGATGAACATTTTGTTGTCATTTCGTGGCACATTTCTTACCGAACAAGAGTCCCATTTTTTTTCCTGTACACCACCTTAACATTGAACCCACGATCAAAATTTTTAAATAAATGAGAAGAATTTTCTCCCCCATGAGAGACGACAACTATAATAATACGTGGCCAAACTACTCAAACCATACGTAATCAAAAAGGTGGTATACCCGAAATGTCTTTCCAAACCAGCCATGGTCAAAAAGCATGATAGAGGATGGAGGATGTGCATCGACTTCATCGACTTTAATAAGTGTTTCCAAAGGATAGTTAACCCGCTACCGCCAAATGATCATCTCGTTGAAGCTATGAATGGATACCATATGTTGGTCTTTTTTATGGTTATAAGGATTACCACCATATTCTTATAGCATAGAAGGACAAGGAAAAAACCTCGTTCATGATGGACGCAGGGACATTTTGCTACAAGAAAGTGTTATTTAGGCTCAATAATGCAAAAGCTACATATAAAATATTCAAGGAACGGGTTGGTAGAAATATGGAGGTATACATGGACAACATGATGATTGAAATAAAAATCTATGAAGATTCTCTTGATGACCTAAGAGAGGCATTTGAACGAATTTGTAGCACTAACTAGAAGCTTAACCCAACAAAGTGTACCATTGGAGTGGGGGCTAAACAATTACTAGGCTTGATGGTAACTAATCGAGGGATAGAAGTCGAACCAAAAAAATTCAAGACAATCCTCAAGATACATTTCTCGAGATGAGCTAAATATGTTCACCGTTTTACGGGTTCTTTGGCCACCCTAAGTTGATTCTTGTCAAAAGGGTAGCATATTTTCTTATTCCAGGTACTGAAGAATGAAATGAAGTTTGAGTGGATGGAAGAGTGCGAGATCATTTTTCAGCAGCCGAAAGAGTACCTTCCTTACCAACATTAATGAAGCCTGAAAAGGAAAAGTACGGTACTTGAACATCTCAACATTGCTGAAAGCTATTAGTGCAGTCAGTGGCCGAATTTTGGGGGAGGGGGTGCGAGCCGGCCCCCCAAACTCCGGTGAAGCGAGCGGGTATGTATATGTATTCTTCATCCGCCGCCCTGGTAAAATTAATGTTTCAAGTGCTAAACTCCACCCCGCCCTGCCCCACCTCGCCTCGCCCCTGCCTCGTCGAAAACTGGAAGTGGTCACTACTCTTGCTCAGTTTCTCTGCTTCAGGCTTGCAGCACTTCTGGTCCGGAAGTGAAGGCACGAAGAAGACGAAGACGGAAGATTGTAGAAGTGAAGACGAATTGGGCATTGGCAATGTTTCTAGTGGGCCAAAAATTGAAGCCCACTTTGGGCCAAAAAGTGAAGACAAAAGTACCACAATGTAGCC
>JAULKJ010292943.1:0-12143 GCA_032355405.1 Rubia balearica | reverse complement strand
TATTGTTGACACACCCTAGTTGCTACACAACAACCCTAGTCACTACAAACTATCATGCTCATACTCTCGGGGTAAGTCAAGGGTTTCTCCTCTTTAGGGTATCTATCATCCTTAACATGAATTATTATTACACAACTAGCCAATTAGGTTAGATTCTAATGATGGGGACGGTACTTTTGGGGTAACATGAATGCACTCACCTCTCTGGTACCCTCGAACCTACAATAGTTCTAATTTAACACTTCCAAGATAGAAATTCAAGCCTAGCATGAGGGTATACTACACATGAATCTGCAGGTGCATCATAGAACATACATGGCATACATTTTACAAGAACGTAAAGCATAAATCAAGCAAAAATATTCATAGAACATAAAGATAAGGAAACCTAAGAATCTCAAAAAGTCAATATCAATTCATGATTACAAATAATTCCCTAAGAAATAAACTACTCTAGAAACATTGAATCCAAGATAATCATTAGATTCAATGACATGGGAAAAAACTAGGAAAAATAAATGAAGAGGGGAGATAACCTCATTCTCTCTCTACCTACTCTTAGATTTAGAATTAAAAATGACTTGTTACTCCTTAGTAAACCCTAGTAGACTAGTGACTGCTTATATAGTAGGTGGAAATGGGCCTTAGAAAAGTCCAAAAAGAGTAGAAACCCTAGAAGCCACATCGCCACGGGTTGGGAAAAATGGCAAAGCCCCCGCCACACATCCCACATTAAAGCACATGGGCCGCCAACTGAAGGTTTTCTCACAAAAAAATGAGCGTGCGGTCCGTACAAAAGCACACAGGTCACTGTCTGGTGTCTGGGTCTTCTTCTTTTGAATGTGCAGCCATGCAAAATCTCACGTGTTGTGAGCTGGAGTCTGTGATGTTGAACTTCTAAGCGTGCGGGCTGTGCAGAAGCACACGACCCACGTTGAGACTTAGTCACCTTAAAGTTTGGCTTGGAAGGGATTGTGTATATGTATAAGAGGCCGAGCAATCTTCATTTCTTCTGGACTTAACTCTTTTTTCTTCGGCGCATTCATCTACTACCACGTGATTAACTTGTGGCCTTCATTCTACTACCATTCTTGTGAATGACTTTCTACTATCTGCTACCATTCTTGCGAATGACTTTCTACTATCTACTACCATTATTACGAATGGCGTTCTAAACATTCTGGAGTGCCTACGAGCAATCTACAAATAAAAGCTCACAAAAATATATCGAGACGCTCGTAGAGGCATAGAATACATTAGATCTAAAGTAAGCTACAAAATGAGGGATTTAGCTATGAAAACCACAAATGGACATCTAACTACGTTTTTACAATAAATAAAAAATGTAAACCACAAATGAAGCAAAAAAAATCCAAAAACAATGAGGGAAAATAGGGAGAATAGTCATCATAAACAAGATAAACAAGACAGGGGTGAAACATGATAGCAAGAAAAGATGCCACCCAATGGAGTGTTCCAAATACCTTCCCTATACTAAGTTGATGCCTTATCCCCAATGTATGTGACCAAGGTAAGAGAAAGGTTGGAATCACTCAACCACCTCAATGTCATCCATCACGCCTACGCCCCTGCTCGTATGGATACTGGTGAGAGTGATTGTCTCCAATGCCTGAAACTCTCATCCGATGTTTGATCTCTGCCATGACATGGTAGAGGTAGCCCATGTCCATCCTTTGGAACTGAATCTGCTCATTCATCCGGTTGAACCTGTAAGCTGTCACCGCCTCGTGGTCAACAAACTTGTTAGTGAGGTGGCTAACATCCTGTTGTGTCCCAAAGATAGAATATCCCCAAAATGCATCCAAATGGGCTCATGATGTTGTGGCTGGCCCCATGGGTCATAAGATGAAGTCAAATGTGTAAACCCTGGTGAACCATGCTCCCGAAATGGGCTAAACTGTGGATGCTGCCAAGGGTGATACTAATGCTGAGAGGGGATAGAGATGCTGTGTCTCGATGGCTTAAAATATGGGGCCCACAGCTGTTGTGTATGCTCAGATCTCCAAATAAATTAGTGTGACGAGAAATGCTTTGCCTGTGTAGTCGTGTCTCCCCTAAATATGCCCCTCAAAATGGTAAGATACCTCTTATATATGAATAGGTACTGAATGGAATAGTGGTTGCACTTACTGGTGATCAACTGGGGGTGGCTACCCTGGCTGCTGGTGGAACTGGTCCTCATCCATAGGGACTCTTTCGTCGTTATCCTTCTGTGCCTGCTTTTCTGCCTACTCCATGGGGAAAGCTCCCACAGATGCTCCAATAGCCTAGTTGGGATCTATAAGAAGGTGCTGAAGTGTGAATGATGGCCTAAGCATGGTCCTCGCAGTCTGGGAAGTCTCATGAAGTTAGCGCCTTTATAACTCCAGTAGACATGTCTACCTTCTATTTGAATCATCGTCGCCTTCACCAAGGCCTCTAGAGTGAGGGTGTATGTGGCATTGGGGGTTCCCCCCATGCCATCATGCGCTAGTAGTCCAAAATGAGACACTATGAGTGATATCGTACCCCCAACGATTATCTTGCCCCCATATCTCATGGACAATCAATGACACTGGGTGATGAAGTACCCCATGAGATTAGAGCAGGCATGTCCCGTGCAGATTGACCACAATATCTGGCAGTTATCGGTGGTCAAAGTGGTGATCTCTCTATGGCTAAGTACCACTGTGGTCAGCAATCTAGCTTTGTACCTCAATGCGGATGCAGTATATCACTGTTCTTGCTTGACTTCACTAACAGTTGTCTGGTGATGGCGAACCAGAAAAGTCCCAACACAAACTCTGAGCTATCCATGGTGCAGTTAAGCACCTCATCCTTGTGCTTCCACCTGAAGCACACGGCGATTTCCTTGTAGGTTATAGAGAGGGCCTCATCACCCAGATGGAATATCGCCACCATGTTTCCTTGTTTGTTGGTCCCTGGCCTGACAGTGGCCACGAACTCCAGAGTATACCAAGTGTATGTGGAGGCAGACTTTCCACGAATCCCTCCAAACCAATCCTTTTCAGTAGAACCTTGACTGGTTTATGGAGTTAGAGGTCCTTAAGGACCCTCTTCTCTACAAACCTAGTCTATGGGATGGGGTGTCCCACAAGACGTTCCCACTGTTCCCGGTAGTCTGCACTGAGTGTCTGTAACTCTATAAAGGGAACACTCAAACCAGCTCTTTATCTACGCATCTCAATAGGAAATACAACAATACATAACAATACAAAAATACAATCACGATTCAAAATACCCCAGCAGTTAACCAACTTGATCCAAAAATTAAATAAATCCCACAATTCCCAATCACAATCTTAACTCAACACCGTAGCATGCAATTTCAACAAACAAAATTTTTCAAATTCTAAAGGTAGGGTTCAACCATATACATTGTTCATTGGCAGAGCCAGTGTACTGACGTGGGTGGCAATTGCCACCCACTTTTTCTTTTCACAGCTCAAGTTTTGAATTTTTTTAGATTTTTTCCCCACTACTTTTTTTTCCAGAAAATTACATAAAACACGCACAAAATTTGTAAATTTTACAAATAAATCTATACAATTAAATGAAAAAATGTAGGTATAAACGCCCCTCACTCTGATAATCCTGGCTATGCCACTGACCTTGTTAGAGATCAGTGGTAGATTTTCGTTAATTGAGACCCTTAAGTTTGAGGACCCCTTCCTAGAGCTAAACCCAGCAATCTCCAACACTTGAATCAGAAGAATTTTTAAGTTTTGGGGAGATATAAATCGAAAGGTTCAAACTGATTTGTCTCATATTCGCATGATTTTTTGGTGTTTTGGATCAGATTTTTAGTGGGCTTTGTATAGACTTATTGTGGGATCATTTTGGCAAGAATTTTCTTGAATTTGGGCAAGAAACGATGAAGATAAGAGGAGATTAATGTGTGGAGGGGGTGATTTCGCGAAAAATGGGTTTGGCTGGTGGAGGAAAGCATGAGGATTATATAAGATTGTTTGTAGGATCGTTTTAGGACAAGTTTTGTTGAATTTGGACAAGAATTGAGAGAGATATGGGGGATTTTATGTTTGCATAGGCGAAGATCATGAATGAAGGTTTTGGGTTATGCTGAGAAAGCGAGGCTTATATAAAGGCCTCATTCCCGCTGCTTGGGTAGTTCTAGCCAGCACGGGGGACATTCATGTGGCACGACCTATGCCATTTGAATGCCTCGTGCTAGCCACACGGCATGAGGATTGTTAAGGCTCGTGCCCTGAGCTTCTTTCTTTTATTTTCGTCGCAAATTTACCCTACAACCGAAAACACAAAACTAAACGTAATACTGTCCCATCTCAAAATTTGATGACTATAATTCCCTAAAACACCACCAATTTAGTAAGCAGCATTCTCAATAATCGTGATAGCAAACAACCTGCTTAAAAAATTATAAAAGCACTGTTTCTTTATTGTCGTACTCACGACTTATTTTTCATGCATTTTCAAAGACTAAGATAAACTTGTCGGTGGGTTGCCGGAACCACCATCCGCGACTCCACCCACAACCAACTTTACTATTGATGGGTCTCCACATTACACGAGGCTTACTCTTTACCTTTGGAGCCAAATACCAAACAAGTTCATCCCTCACAATTTTTGACACTTTCTTGTTGACTTTGGGCTTAGGAAGGGGTTTAGGAGGCTTAAACTCCTTGACCAGCTTCCTTCCCCACTGCATGTTAGTCCTCACATTTGGAAAACAAGAATCCTTAATAGCACAAGGAACACTCACATCATGCATATCAAGAATAGCATCATCTACATTATCATTCAATGAGGTAAGAACATGTAAGGTCTCAATGGTAAGCAGAAACTCATCACAATCACTACTCATGAAAAAAATCATCAAGTTAATTGAAATCATCATAAAGGCTTATACCATTACATGCAAGAGAGGAATTATAGGATCCATGATTAGATTTATAAAGATGAAAGCTGACATTATTTATGTCATCCTCTAGGGTCAAGGTTCCTAGGTGGACATCTATTTTGGTCCTTAATATTTTCAAAAATGGTCTCCACAATAAAATGGGGGGTGCTCCTCCATCGACCACCATATCGAGGACATAGAAGTCCTCCAAAAAAAACAAGCTTTCCAACTCTAACCATCGCATCCGTAACTAATCTCTTAGGACTAGCTTGAGATGATCGGTCAATTGGACTATCACCCTAATCTCCCTAAGCTCTCCTGAATCAAGACTCTCGTACAAGCCATAGGGGATAAAAATTAATAGAGGCTCCAAGTTCAATAATAGCATTCTTAATTAGCTTACCATATCAGTAGATAGAAATAGAATACATACTGGGATCATCACATTTCTTAGGAAGGTTTTCATTAGCTAATATGATACCGCCTCCTACTTTCAATTTTCCTACCTGTTTAATAGGATTAGGGCTCCTCTTAGTACATTCATTCTTTAAAAATTTAGCATATGATGGAATTTTGTCATTTACATCTAAGAGTGGAATACTAACCTCAACCCTTTTGAAAACATTGCGAATTTGATCCTCATTGGTTTCCACCTTTTCCTTTCTTCCCAAAGCACTTAGGAATAGTAGCGGAAGGTCGAATTTCTTCGCCTTTGTTGTAGGGAGCCATCATGTGGGCTCCTCTTAACGAGTATCTCTTCTTCTTCAATTGTGGATTTAGTGTTCTCCACTATCTTGCATCCTCTTGTAAAGTCTCCTTCTCGGTGTCTCTTACTTTCTTCCCACTCCTCAACTTTAAAGTGCTCACATTTTGTGGATTGACTTGGCGTTGGGAAGTTAGCTTGCCGAAACCCCTTGCCTCGAGTCAGCTAACTAAGGTGGCCAAATGCCCCACTTGAACCACAAGATTCTTGATGCTCGAGAATGCCCTCGTGCCCAGCTCTTCGAGGGGTCTCTTTGTGCACTCTACAAACAAGTCACTCTTGTTGTTTATTTGAGCAGTTGCCTTCAAAATCTCATCTCTATCTGATTTATGGAGAGGATAATTATTTTTTGAAGGCCCTTCAACTCTTGGGTATGTCTGAGGTAGGGCTCCCCCTCGATTGTACCCTTGGTTTTCAATGCGCCACCAGAAATTTGGGTGGTCTCGGTATCGGGGATTGAAAGAGTTGGCATATGGGTATTGGCAATTGTCCCATTAGTTCCCTCGAAAACGTGTTGTTGCCACGTACCAAAATGTCTATTCCCGCCATTGTAGTCCAGAGCCTTCACTTCCTCAAATTTATCCACTACTTGTGTGCACACGTTGGTCGGATGGTCCAAACTACGAATATCGCAAACCTTTACTTGGTGACTCCTCCCCTTTATTACCTCCTTCATCATCTATGCAAGGGTGTAGACTTGCTCTTCTAACTTAGGGTAGTGAGTGATTTCTTCCAATGTCTTCACTCTTATCTTGGTCTCGAATTGGCACGTACCATTCGCCATCTCCTCAAAAAGGGACATCACATCCTCGGGGTTCTTTTTTGCCATTTATCCATTGCATGCGGCATTCACCATCTACATGTACTCAGCACATAAGACCTCAAAGAAATAGTATGTCAGATCTCCATCCTTGAAAGATGATATCAGCAGCTTTGCCAATAACCTTTTGAAGTGCTCTCAATACTTATAAAGAGATTCATTGGGGAGCTACGAGATGTTTAACCACTGTTTCTTCAACCCGACAGACTTGAAAGTGGGGAAATACTTCTCTAAGAACCGATGGTTTATATCCATCCACGAAGTGATACACCCCGACGAGAGGTATTACAACTAGTCATTTGCAGCATCTTGATGTGAGAATGGAAAAGGGCCGTAAGTTGTAGTCTTCCTTTGAGACTCTCAACAATTTCATGTTTGTACATACCAAATGAATCTCTGATAAGTGCTTGTTTGGGTCCTTGCTGGCCTTCCCATTGAATGTAGGAAGACATTGAATCATCCCACTCTTTGGCTCACATGTAACATTATGCGGAAGAGATGGGAAGACAATGCAGAGGGGTTGATTTTCCAAGTTAGGAACCATCAACTCCCTCAACGTTATGTTATCTTCTGCCATAGTTTCTCTATCTACCTCTAAACCAACTGTAGGTCCCTGTGGAACTTCTTATCTAATTCTTCTTCTCCTCCTTATTCGGCCACATGCATTTTCTGGTAGGTAGTGTAGAGTTCCTAGGTTTGTGGTACGAGTGTGTACCACATAAACAAGAAGCAAAACACTAATTTTCCAAAAACAACACTAGCAAAACAAATTAGGAGTAACAAGAACAACTATTGAAAAGCTCAACACAACAACCAACTACAAATTTTTAAAAAAAAACACAAGCTACTACTACTAACTAGTCATGCAAGCTAACAATCAAATTAAAACTAGTATCCCGTGCAGCGGTGCCAAAATTTGATCAGTACCCGCAGGGTCGTTACAAAACCACCTTTCAGGAGAGAAATTGACCCCAAGAACGCTTCACAAATATAGAAATTTATAGATTTGCTCCCGTGCTCACTACTAGTAGAATTCAGGTCGGAAAAATTTACAATTTTTTTTCATTTCTGTGTAATGCACGTTTTTTAACACCATATTTGATGTTTCATTTCCACTACTTGATATTCCAATTATACTTTGTGATGTTTTACAATCTTAATTTTTAATGATTCTTGTTTCCCCATTAAAAAACCATGTGTTTTTAAAGTTTGTGATGTTTTATAATCTTATTTTTAATGATTCTTTTTCCTCACTAAGAAATCACGTGTTTTAAAATTAAGTGGTGATGTGTATTTTTAATATTTTATTCAATTTTTAACTATATAATTTAGTTTATTTTACTTGATGTATTTTAAATTTGATATGTGAATACTTTTAGAGTTGGTTTCTTGAAAGACGGTCTTTCCATAAACCATGGAAAGACCAAAGTTTAAACTGCAAATTAGAAGAAATTGAGATAAAATCTTCTGGTTGCATTATTCAAGTAATAAACTTTATAACTACTGCATGTTGCACAATAAATTTTTAATATTACAACTAATTTTTTTACCTTTTTGTTATTATAATTAAACCCAGTCTTTACATAAACTCTTTCCCAAACTTCTCAAGCAATTCTTTTTTATCAGCAGAGTGTATTTTGGTTAATCTGTGGGATATGGAGAAAATAGTTGTCAATACACTCAACAAGGACCCAACGTAACACGGCACAACGAGAGGAAATATCAATGGCAGAGCTGACATACACAGTAGTATTTCATATTTTTTACCCTATCCGACTAGATTTCCAGGCCTGGAGCGGACCAAAAGATAGTCGTCGCCATAGCCATCGAGCCTACCAACGTTGCAAAAATTTGATGGAACTTCTAACCAGAAAACCAACCAAACTTTAAACCTCTGTCTTCATCTTCAATTCACAAAATAAGATTGTCCAATGCAGTTGCTTAACACCGCTGATTCGATATGATTCCAACAATTATGCTATAACCAAAACAACAACTAGAAAGTCGTTGGGACATATGACGAGGATGGAGGCGGAACGGGTCCTATTTTTTGAGAAATATTAAATTGGTCCTTTAATTTCAACGGCTTCTTAAAATTTGACCCCGACAGAAATAATCAAATTTTAACAGTCAAATTTAAAAAGGTTCTATTATATCTTTTCATATTTGTGTTATGCACTTTGATCGATGGTCTCACGGGAGACATACTCTTGTTTCATAGATTTTGAAAGGTTGCCTTTCTACAAGACTGGACACAATTTTAAATGAAGGGCAAGAGTCCCTTGTAAAATTTTATCAGGCTACTAGCATACCCCTCCGTTCCAAACTAAATTATACACTTACTGATTTTCAGCTAAATTTTAACCATATATTTGAATAAATATATAAGCAACAATATTATCGTATACTCCCTCCATCCCACCACTTTTGGCCTGTTTACTTTTCATGGTGTTCAATGATCATGTTTGACCGTCAATATCTCTAGTTACATGTCACATTCATACCACTGCCATTTTTCCCAAAACATAGCTTTTCCCAAGCAATGGGTGCCTTCCTTGTTGTAGCATCTCCTCCCCTCCATAAGAAGGACATGCACATAGATTCTAAATGCTTCAATACTACTTTAGTTATGGGAAAACTTTGCATTTAATAGTCGGCTATGGAAAATACAATGCTCCTGATTAGTTGCATTTTTCATGTGTAGCTCAAGGTCCTGGCACTCCAATATTTTAGCTTTCATGTCATCGTTTTTATCAATGGCTGGCATGTCAGAAGATTAGTTTTCTTTTTGGTCAGTGGGATTCGAAATATCTTAAAGATAGTTGTCATTCCTCAAATCCTGTAAAATCTTGTATCTCTTTCCTTTGATCTTTTTCTACTAAACCAAATTAAACTTTGCATTTAGCCTTGTAACCAAAATAAACTTTCTTCATTGTAAGTTTCTGGGATCCTCTGAGTGATATCTATCTCCACCAAAATCCTAGCATATGACACCCTTATCTTGTTGGCAGTACATTCGTCCATGAAAATTGGTTTCGCAATTGCATTTCCAATCTTCCCTAGGATTTTAAGTCCCCATTGGTGCAAAGGTAGCTTGGGTAGTTTAACCCAAATAGGTGGAGTCCTGACCATATCTTGCTTCAAAGAAAAATTATGTTTCCATTTATGGAGAAACATAGTCATGATGAATATTGTATACGGACCTCTTTTCAACACCTCATCTCTATCATATACAGACTTGAACCTCACTATAATGTATCCCTGTTTGTTATACAACATTTCAGGCAGCTCAACAAAGGACCAGAATCTGACCATATATCTCTTCAAAGCATTCACAATTATATCTCCACCAATAACATACATGATCAATGAGATTCCCAGTATTTTATGTCATCCTTAACATCCTCATTTTCAATTTATACCTATATTTCTCCATTAATCACCTTAGGTGCTAAAAAATCAATATATACCCCATTTACCTGCACCTGATTTCCACTAATAACATCAACCCACAATTTACCCATCCTATCCCCCATCAACTCTAGAAACAGTTCTTAACTCAGAAGGTGTTACCTCTTTCTGATCATCTTCCACTTCGTTGTTCAAGCCCTCATTCCCTTCCCCCCCCCCAGACTCTTCCTCTTTCTGGATGTTCACAGGGGTTTCTTCATTCTTTGTGGTTCTCCATTCCTTCGGTGGCAGGATCACCTTTATATTTGGTCGGCCTTATCCTCGTTCCATGGTTGCCGATTACACCACTATTACATGTAAATTGCCCACACAAGATTAAAAAAAATGTTGAGATATTCTTTCCCTGAATTGCCATTGTTAACAAACCAAAAGTAAACTAAAATGAAAGGGTGTTAATATTAGTGGATCGGAGGGAGTATCTAATACTTCTTCTGTCCAATTTAAATTGTATACTTTACTATTAGACTCCCTCCGATCCACTAATAATAAAACCCTTTCATTTTATTTTTCCCTTTGTGCAATTTAAATTGCACACTTTACTATTTGACACAAATCTTAATCAAATTTTGACTGTATATTTGAATAGATATAAAATCAACAATATTATCATATGTGATATTGTTTGATTCATCGTAATAAGTAATTTCTAAATATTAAATTTTTATTTACCATTATTATGTGTAGTTAAGCATTTTAACGATTAAACATATATATTTTAATGCTGTAAAAAAATATTTTATGTAATTTAGTGTGGAATTGAGGGAGTGTGAGAGAATATTTAGCGTTGCTGGCTCGAGTTGTTTGGGACCTTTGGCCAATGTATAATTTGAAGTTGAATGTTCAATATTTGAGGTTGAAAGGAGAATCTCCAAAATTGAGTAGCTGTTGGACAGAATCTGTTGTTCATAAGGCACCCCCATGTTAAGTCTCTTTCTTTTCACTTATTATTCCCAACAATGATCACCCAGGAGAAATCTGTCCGCTTTTTCTCCTCTCCAAATTCCATTGGCTTCCTCAAATTTGAAGTTAAAGAAATTTAATTTTGGTCATGAATTCAAAACATTATTAATATTTAATTATAAATAATTTATGATATCAATGGCCAAATAAATTATTTTTATTTTTTAACTATAACACCCTGTATTACCCTTTTCTTTAAAGATTACATAAACCAAATTATGTGTAAACATCTTACCCTGTGACTGAATTACCGCTATTGAATTTATTAAAACTCAGTAGGCTCTGAAAATTCATCAATTTCAATAGTTAGAAACGTCCTCTTGTAAATACCCAAACGCTGCACCACCAACGAACCACCACCACCACCACCACCACTAACATCACCTTTACCACCTGCAGGTTGAAAATCACAGCGAAAATTATCGACACGGTCTCATAACGTTGGTTATTAGAAAAGTATTTTGATATTCACAGTTCTTGACAGGGACGTAGTTTGAACCATGAACCTATCTATTATAGAGAGTGTGGATTACCACTAAACCAACCTAATTCACCCCTTTATTACCCTACCATTTTACTACCCTTAATTGTGTATAATCAAAGTGAATACTCTATCTGGTTTCCTAACATTGACTCCCTTTCCTCTTTTGTTCAGTTTTTTTTAATAATGGCTCCTTCCCCTTTTGGCAAAGTTTAGGCTATTTTCATCCACTCAATTTACTATTTACTCTCTCAATACAATCTTCACCACTCATTTTACTTTTCTTAAATAATGTGTCATTTTGTTGGGGACAATCTTGAGAAACTAGAGGGAGCAGAAGAATTAAGCCCTGTCCAGTTCAGCTTATTTCAGCTCCAATAATCTCATCTCAATTTTTCTCAACTCTTCTCAACTTTTCTCAATTCATCTTAGCTCCAATCATCTCAACTCAGCTCTTCTCAACTCTTCTCAACTCCTTTCAGCTTCTCTAAACTCATCTCAATTCAGCTCTTTTCAGGTCCAATCAAATGAACTCAACTTTAATAATTTATGATCGGCTACTTTCAACTCCGTTCAATTCTTTTTAAGTTTAGAAAGTTATTTCATCTATTTTGAATATGAAACTTAAATGTTTTTCATATTTGAATGTATGAATTATTATAATTATTGTAATTATCAAAAGCATACATAGTATCATAGATGTTTAATTTAACATACAATTAACATAATATATTATTAATTATTAACA
>JAULKJ010292914.1:0-12145 GCA_032355405.1 Rubia balearica | reverse complement strand
ATTTAAATCATATAAAAACATAATGAAATTAAAATAGTTAAAAAATTTAAAAATAATTTAATATACACTAAATTTTAAAAAATTAAATATGATTTATAATAATTTTATATAAATTCAAATATTTTAACATCATTAAAATATAATGAATTTAAACATCACATTAGAATGGTTAAAAATCAAATAAAAACAATTAAAATATACATCAAAATTTAAATATTTAACCATCAATTAAAAATAATAACATCAAATGAAAATGTGAAAAACACAAGTCAAAATAGTTAAATATCAAATAAAAATAATAAAAATACACATCAAACTTTATATACTCCCTCTGTCCCAGTTGCATTTGCACTCTTGCTTTTCAGCATTATTCCCCCTCAAAATTTAATCGCATATTTGAATAAATATATGAATAATAACATTATCATATGTGATATTGTTCAATTCGTCGTAACAAATAGATTCTAAATATTAAATTTTTATTTGCCGTTATTATACGTAGGTAAAGATATTAACGGTCAAACATGTTTCTTGAACGATGTGCAAAAAGCAGAAGTGCAGAAACAGCTGGGACGGAGGGAGTATCATTTTAAAAATATTTTTATGCATAGGTCACTCGAACTCAACACATTGAAGAAGGGTAACAACATCACAACATTTGAAGGATATTATTCTTCATTTTATTATTATTTTATAGTTAGAATTAGTTTAGGGTCATTTATTGTTTTAAATTGGTTGTTTTTGGATGATTCAAAATGTTAGTGTTTATGGATTTGACAATATCAATTTTCTTTGTTTTTTATTAAAGTTTATTATTATTCGTTGATTAGATTTGCAGTTCTTATAAGTTTTGTAGGTTTAGTTGATTTTGGCGATTATTGTTGACTATTCTTGCTAGCAATTATTGTTGACTATTTCAAATCATGACACTAACCATAGTCTTGTCACTGTATATATACGTACACATGAACATGTGAGTTTACCATACATATTCATACACATCAATGTGTAGGTAATGAAAACATAATCAGACATTATAATCAATTATTTTACTTTTTAATTTGTAATGAATAATTATCTATAACCACACTTTATACCTATCCCAACACCTCCGTTAACCACATTTAGAATCAACGTGGGGATAGCTCAAATATTGTTATAAATACCTTATTCTAACAATGATTAATGTGTGTAAAACTAATTTTTGGTGTAGTGGTGGCTACTAAGGATGGGTTTGGCCTATTGCATTTCTGAAATTCCTATGATTTGAATTTGCAGAAAGAAGATCCAGTCATTGAGCGCTTTTTAGTGATCACGCTACCTTATTTTGAGGAAGAAGTTGTGAGGCTCCTTTTCCTTGTTAGTGTGTGCTTCATAGCAATTGCATTTACATTTCACTTTTGTTGTTTGCGATTCGCAGAGGTTTCCTCCACAGTTCTGTCGCGAACTGAGAGATAGCGTCCCAAGGGACACTGTCCTCGTTAGCTACAAAGGAATGTGGCGGATTGACTTTGGTAGATGCCCCTGCCACATGGACTTTGCTCTTTCTGGAGATGGTCCCACTTTGTAAGGAATCATAACCTGGAAAAAGATAACTTCATTTGGTTCGAGCAAACTGACATAATGATCTTCAGAGTTCATGTCTTTGATCTCAATGCTGCTGGCGAGAAATTCTCGTCTGAAGATGGGCAAGCAAGACATGGTAAGAGGGTACATCATTTCAGTTTAAATAAACTCTCGAGAACAGGGCCTTAATCGCGTCCCTCTAACACGCGTTGTTGCAATCTATCCTGAAATAAACCATTTTATTTGAAATCTTGTTTCAAGACTTTTACATATTATATTTAATCTTGGAAATAAAATTGATGCAATCAATTAACGGTGGAGTCGCGAACAACGTTCATTGCCCTTGAAACGAATTAGCCCCGTATGAGCGTCGTTTCCCAGAATAAAACCACCGAAGGTAACACCTTAAATTCGTAAGAGTACCTCGGATTCACACTAGGCTCGCAAGCACTATCACCAGTCCGACAAAAGGAAAAAACCGAAAATCGGGACAGAAAAGAAATAGGAGAAAACTCGAGAGACAGAGAATGAGTATTCGAGTGGTGTAATTTTCTGGAGGTCTAGACGTCCTATTTATAGAGGTGTTTATAACGTACGTCATTATTCTGATTAAACTCATAACGGACGTCATTATTCTGATTAAACTCATAACGGACGTCATTATTATGATTAAACTCATAACAGACGTCATTATTATGATTAAACTTATAACGGACATCATTATTATGATTAAACTCATAACAGACATCATTATTTTGATTAAACTCATAACGGAAGTCAATATTATGATTAAACTCATAACGGAAGTCATTATTTTGATTAAACTCATAACGGACGTTATTATTATGATTAAACTCATAACGTACGTCATTATTATGATTGACTCGAAATCAGTTGGAAACGTAACAGTTTGGGCACAAATAGTATTTTTCGCACATTTTCCTCTTCCAAAGTGAATCTTTAGATATTAATATCTCATTCACTCTTAATCCATTTTGAGTGTTCGAGTAACCGATTTTATAGTACTCGCAGCGTAGAATCCAAAAATATCATCCACCGAACCCAATTCATTTCGGGTACTACTCAAAACTGAGGCCAAAAGTTAACTAAAGTCAACTTTTATTATACCACATTTTGCAACAAAAATTATTTTCAAGGGGCGAATTGCACTTTTCAACTCCGTTTAGCAAAAATCACGTTTG
The DNA here is from genome assembly GCA_032355405.1 of Rubia balearica. Lineage (NCBI taxonomy): Eukaryota > Viridiplantae > Streptophyta > Magnoliopsida > Gentianales > Rubiaceae > Rubia > Rubia balearica. The sequence goes on along the minus strand of JAULKJ010292914.1, from coordinate 9,377 downwards.
ACCAATTTTCTAGGTGAGACTTTGGGTAAAACTGTACATTCAATCAACTCAGGGCTATATTTGCTAATATCAAAAAATTGAGGATTAAACTATAAAATTTATCCATCTAAAAACAATAATATGAATCATGAAGATAAATAATTAATTTAATTAGAAATTAAGAAAAATATTTTTTTGGATTTATCTATTTTAGTGTGTGGTGTACTTGATTAAAAAATTTGGTCAAATTTTCATGTAATTTCGTCATCTCGCCACTACCGCGGGACAGGGCCATTAGCGTCGGTAATTCATGGCAATTGCACCGGTAATTTGGCCCCCCAAAATATCGGTGCGTAATTATAGTGGTGTTCTCAGTGGTTATGTAGACACAAGTACAGTATACCGGTGTTGTATGTCATACACACCGGTAACATATGTCGGTGTGACTCGTATAATACCTGTGTAAAGTTGAGGCACCACTCTTTTTTTGTACCGATGTCTTATGTAAATACTAGTGTAGGTATGTCTGATATTGGTGGAGGGCACGACTACAAGGTGAAGAAAATTATTTAACTTGTATATTGAAACCTCTATTTTCCACACCGGCTATGTATACCGGTGTATATTAATTACACCGGTTGTGCGAATTTTGAAGTCGGTGCCTATGTATGTACACCGCTATTTGAAATACTGATGTATTTTGGTCTTACACCGGTATACCAAGAAACCGGTGCATATAATTCTTACACCGGTATGTATTCAATCATACCAATGTAAGTTTAATATAAATTTTGTAATTTCCAATTTGATTTCTAGTGGGCCCTCCCGAATCATTTTCGAGACTAACATAAATATTTAATTCAAAAATATAATAAATTTTTAGTAACAAATATCCATTTGTGAATAGAGAAATATCCAATTTTGAAATGAGAAAATGTATGAATACAAGTGCAATTGAATAAAAAACCACACCAATTCAATATCACTATACACCTAACAAGAGCCCAATAATCAACCTACTATGTTGTTCTTATCATCTCAGAGGTGCAACGTAGTATTTACTTGTTGCTGGTACTCATCTATCCAAGCCTCACACCATCTCTCGGTAACACCCTGAATTTCATAAGCATGGTATGCCCCTTGGCCCTCTGGAAAGATCTGCGATTTAGACAATTACAATATTAGTGAATACTGTTGTTTGTAATCAAAATTATGAATATTTAATTATGATATGTGTTTCTTATCTCCATGATTTCGGTTGACTTTGTCCCTAGCACGAGTTCTTCAATGAAGAGCTGACAGAGTACTCACATAGCCACGAACAACATTGAGGCCTGTACTGAACAAAAAAAGGATTATCAATACCTATTTACTAAGTTAATAAATGATGCGATTGAAATGGAACTTTAGGATCGAATGACTTATGTTTATGTTCTTGATTTTCCATGTGTAGTCGGGTTCCAGTTCTTTATGTTTATGTTCTTGATTTTCTCTTCTCCCTTCAGTACATGCAATCAAGCTTATAAATAAAGATATTTAAATTGTTACATTGTTCGAGTATATTAAATTGATGTTTTTTTAAATTTCATTGATAGTAATATCTTGAAAGCATCCAATGTTCAATAAAGTTGGTTAGTTTGATACCCCCGACAATGTGTCCAGTGTAAAACCTCCTCTGTGCTAGAACGGATAATGATGAGGTACCAATGATTGCTGCGGGAAAATTACATCGATTCATTTTGGAAAGGAACTGTTAAATTGGAAATTGGGGCTTACATTATAAGGTAGGGAAAAATGTTCAACTCAACTTCTGTTATCTTCATTTTGTTCCAAATATTGGCAAAATGTTGTTCTACCTCCATGTCGACGTTTGCAACCTCCCATGTTTGAAGGATAGAACTTGATGCAGTCTGCATTAGTTTCATACACTTTCTCCTAGAGGTTCTTGTTACAGTAAGGAAACATAAAAAATTGAATCTTAAACGATTAAAAATATAAGTAAGCGTGTTAGGTTCAAAACTCACCCCATTCACACATCCATTTGGGCATTATCGATTTAGGTCATCGTGTGGAAGTTTTCAAGCTTGTTGCCAAACTCAACTAGTTGATCTATGCCCACAACGTTGGTGTGCTTAACAACAAAGGTCAATGGTCAAAAAATTGGGAAGAACATACAGTCATTATTCTTTAGCATTTCCAGTACTTCCGCATTGCAAGCCACGATGTACCTCTTCATAAGCGAGTAGTCTGTCAATTTCTGCCTGTTATGAATCTGTAGGGGTAAAGTTGCACAAAATGGAATTAAATATGACTTGAAATTGTTGGTCATATTTAAGGAATCTGTATGGTTGTTGTACTAAAAAGTACATATTTAAGTGGCTTTTGGGATAAGTTTTACTCTCGCAGATGACCGGTAATTGGTGCTTGTGTGGGAATTTTTTCCGAAGATGTACCAGTTTTCCCCTGTTATAAAAATTCAATAGCATTATTTGTTGAACGTAATACTTGTATTTGTATTTTGTGTGAAAATATAGTAAAGGTTTAACAAGAATATACCTCATCATCAGTGAGAATCATAATGTTTTCCTCGTCGTTGTACATTTCAATGTTGGCCTCGTCCTTATCATTGTCACTTGGTTGCTCGTCTCCCTACCCTATCAAAGAGATGAGCCAATCAAACACACTATCCAAGGCCTCTCTAATGTTATCGAACTGGTGGTTATCTGAGGGCAATCCCGCCCTGGCATAGTAGATTGTCTCATAAACTATCACGTGAGCCACACCTCCTTGAGGACTATGCTGACAACGGGGGATTTTTCGCAACCCATAAAAGACCCTGACATCCTTACAATCAATGTCTTTAATGTACAGTGTAACCTGTACTTTATCCAGGAACTTAGATAGTGGAGGAAAATGTTAACTTCTTTATTCATGATCAGAAGCATTGGATTTTATTTTAAAGAAAGTAAATATATTTATGGAGTCATACTTCTTCATCACCCTTTCCATTGCTCGGTTCTTCACCTGACTTTATAGCACCGAAAGCAATGTCAACCATGGCCTTGTCGATGAACTTTTTTGGGTCTTCAAGCCTTGCCGAGATATTAACAGCGCTTGCAGCTGTGATACCCTTAACCAGTTTGTCTAGGTATACCACCATGGCTTTGACGACAGATTGCTCAGTGGATGCTATTTTTGGTATGGTTTACTTTTTTGATGAACTACTAATGCACTTGCTCCGAGTCAGATGAGAAATAACCACAGTTGCGGGTAGGCCAGTTTGAGTCCCTCTGTACCTACCGGGGTAATCCTTCTTATTTGTTGCCTTGATCTGAATTTCCTCACCCCGGCTGCAATCTCAAGTCCCTTTTACCTTCTCCTCGTTCATCCTCAACTATTTTGACATGGAAATGATAATTTAAATTGGTAACAAGCAGAAACAATATATTGAAATGAATTTACATGCAAGGAATATATTGAACTGACAATGTCCTTAGCAATCACTTAAATATTTTTTGATGTGTAGTCTCCTCCCTTACCATTGTTCAACTCCAGGTAAACAAGCTATTTTTCCGAATAGAAATCTTTTTGATTGAGTTGTTGCTTAATCTCCTCTTCATTGAACCCCCAATCGGAAAACTTCTTCATCTCATTTTCCCTTAGTTACTTGCTAAGTTTCCCCTGGATTGATCGGTTCTCTCTTCTTCCAGTGTGGTGGGTGTAATTCTTTGAGGCTGAGTAATTTATTTCCGTTTCTCGTATTTCCTAAGGAGAGGAATTGGGTAAGCATGAAATGGTCTTACCATGAAAGTAAAGCAAGCGATGAGTAATAAAGTTTTGTAATGTCAATTACAATTAATCATACCATGAAATCAGCACTCTGACGCCTAGCCTCGAACAACTTCTAATCTTCCTTATCCATCCACTTATATTGCTCCCACGGTTTGACACTTGATTTATTCTCTCAACTATCCACCTCATGTATGTACTTGTTTGCCACCTTTGTCTTCCAATTCCAATGGTGGTCTCTTGCCTTCTTGAAAACATTCTTCTTCAATATTTTAGTTTGTCCCTCGGTCAATTTTTTCCCCAATTTCGAAGCTTGCCTGCAATGAAACATGTTGATACAAACACATTAAATGCTTGATGAATTTATGTAGAAGTTAGTAGGACTAGATTGCAAATTTTCAAGAAGCTCACCAATACACCCTTCCACGTCTCTTCCCTAAAATCATTTCAGAACGTTGCACCAGTGTTCCCTAGATCCAAAATTGATGTGTCGTCGGAATGCATAATTGTCGTACGCAGTCCAGTTCTTCGTGCAAACCACATTTTTCCCATGAAACTCAAACGCCACAGGGATGAGATTGCTCTTCTTTGCAAGCATAACAGACTGACACGTAGCCTTTCCACACTGCCTGCACCAAGTATTGATCTCGAATTTTTTTGAATACCTCTCTATATTGGCTCCCAACCTTGGTCAATTCATTGTCTACTTTATTCAATTTTCTTCCTTTGCGGGTGCTCTTTGGCTTTCATTTGGCAATTCGGGTGTTGGCACTAACCCCCTTGCATCGTCAGGCTCAACATCCCCCTCATTCCTAGTTTCTTTTTTGGCCGGTTATTTATTGTCTTGCTTTCTTGATTGATCTTTTGGTGTTCATTTTCCCTCAAAATCTATTTGCAATGGAATCTTTTTCTGCGGCGGTTCTTGTTCAACAACATCTATGTCATATGTGATAACATCCTCCTTTTTTTGCAGTCCTTTATGCTTCCTCTTGGCGGTTAACTTCCCCCATTTAGGTGGCATCTACAAGAATAGAGTAGAGAAATCAAATTAATCATAGAACAAGCCTTATTTCCATCACAATATACGCCATTGATACAAAAAAGCTACGCCATTAATATAGCATGAACAACACAAATGATGCAATAAGAAGTACTCTCACACAACCCTCTCCATCACAAACTACGCCATTCATACTACACGAAGTACACTATTGATACAACACGTACAACAAAAACTATGGCTGGTAAAGTACACTCACACAACACCTTCCATCCCAAAGTACGCCATTGATACAACACAAGGTGTGCCATTAATACGACCTGAACAACAACAACACCGAGATAGATATACACCTCAAAAACCAACATAAACCACTTGAATCATACCCAAATAAATTTAAAAAGAAGTTGTATATCACAAATGAAGTAAAACATAAAACACTTGAACACATTTTTATTAAGGCTTCGAATTCATTTGTTGTCGGCCTAAATAAAAAAAAAACATTGAGGATTTTGTCGAACATAATAAAAGCATAACAATAGTAGTGATTCCAAACCAAAACTTAAGATATAATACCATTGAAAAGGAAACCTAGATGACTAATCTTGAGGGATGCAACAAATTTGGCGTGCTTGAAGACTTCTATCTGTAAATTTTCACTCACCTTGAAAGGGGGTTGTAAGCAATGAAGGGTTGTAGAAAATGGGTTTTCTTGGACCTCTTATAGAAAATGAGTGTGAGGGTTGATGGAGTTATGCGAAATTATGGGGATTTATGAGGAGTTATAATGGTTAATTTTCAGGGAAGATGAAGGGAGAATGGAATGGGAAGGGAATTTATGAAAGGAGATCGCGGCTCGCAATGTTTGATGTTCAATTTTTTATACTCATCCTACTTACACCGGTAAATGTATAAGATACCAGTGCATATCTATTAATAATGTATGTTGTGTTAATCAAATATTTTCTAAGCAGCTAGCACCGGTATGAATACCTGTGCAATTGATAAATATACTGGTACGTAAGTGGATAAAACACAGCTGCTTTACGCTTTTTAATCCATTTTTTAGAACCCTGGAGCATCCCATAAATTGTTTTACTAAGGAGGTAGCACCGATAAGCATACCAGTGCGTATGATAATATACCGGTGTAAATAATAATACAAAGTAGTTGTTCAAGGCTGCTTTAAATCCTTTTAAAAAAAATATTCCTCACTTGAAAGCAAGTGTTATTTTTTTTGGCTAACTAGCACCTGTACATTAACCTGTTCCTTTGTCTGCTATACTGGTGTAAATACTTTCCCGCACTTTGGCAACATGAAAATTTTAATTTTTTAACTTTGAAATTTTGGATTTACACCAATATTTTTCAAATTTTATACCGTTGTATGCAACTATATGTTGCATATCTTACATTTTTAAATTTTTACATTCACCTCACCCATGTTTTTTTGGCCCTCTAAATAGACAAATTGATGATTTTATAATTTAATTAAACATGAATTTAGCTATTTTAACGTTATTTGGACAAATCCCGGGCCCCATAAAAAAAAAATAATATGTATTTCCATATTATTTTAAAATTACACTATGACCCCAAACAGTTCCATTCACCCCGTCGACCACTAATCCCACACATCCTAATGGGACCTTATAATATATAATTTTAATGGTTGAACCCTGAGGGTTAATATTACTCCACAAATTGTTGATCTTTGTTTGTTGGAGTTAGGTCCTCCAAATGTGCGAAACGATTATGATAGTTACCATAATTCTGGAAAAAAAAAAGTTAAATACACTAGCCTTATATTTAAAATGGAAAATATTTGTGTTCTGGTGGTAAATATTCCAAAAAATCTATTACATGTTCTAAAGTAACTTGTAATGGTTTTCTTTGAAGTTACAATGTGTAATCCGAATATCTTACGACGTTACTTTAGTTCTTGAATCCCACCGTTTCCTCACTCGTGTAACTTGGAATTATATTGGGGATGTTTGGAGTACCATCCAGTTCAATCAGATTTCAATTTTGATGTACGAGTAAACTTTTTACTTTTTACACTTTAGTCCCTCCAAGAATCCTGGAAGCATCAAAATATGAAATTCTCAGGCCTAAAATGCAATTCAATTCAAGTTGATCATGACCTTGCATTTCCACCCTGAACGGGTGTACTGATTGACCTCAAAACTCAATATTGAATGGTTGTACTATCTTCTAAAAATCACAAAATGGCCCCGGATTTTAATAAGGCACTATATATAGCTCCGAATTATACAATTTTTGTTATTATAACCAAATGTGCATATAATGAATGTTTCATTCACGGTGATGACATTTATAGGAGTGCTACTATACATTCTAGAGTTAATTGTTACCCCTGAAAAATACAACAAGTATTAGAAATATTTCAGTATTCCCTAGCATGAAAATGACAAAATAATTTATGTGGAATAAATATTTTATAATAAGGAAGCCAGTTTGACACGGTCTAACGTAATAATACATTACATTCTTATAAAAATTCAAAGGTTGATCGGTTAATACATCTACTTCACAAATAGTAACTATAAAATGGTTCCACTTCACAATTTTCCTTTGTTACATCCCCACCAAAGGTAATTTCACTAGTAAAGAATTTTTTTTGGGGTGTGTGTATGAGCAGTCTAATAGCTTATTAATTCTCTATTGTCTAATTAGGATGTCAATTCCGCCAATCCTAGTACTGCAATCCCCCTTCCCCAATTCCCGTAAATTGGCATAAAATCAAAATATATTTTTTCATCACATGAAAGAAAATTCTCAATTGTTGTTAACTAAATGGTTTTAGAGGATCGCCAACCCTATAGCTAGGTACTCATTGAAGTCGACAAGATATGCATCTAATAACTTTCCCTTGTCACGTAATGCGTCATACCAATTTTGAGAAAATTGAGAAACGAACCTTTTGTCAGGCACTACGGCTGGTTGAACGAGATCTTGGGATTCTACGGCTAGAATCTCTCTGAGCCATAAAAAATGTTGGTGGGGTTAACAAGGATTGAGAAAATGAGGGTTCTTTAATTAGTGAGTTTGTAAGTAGACTAGGGTTTATGGATTTGGGGTTAATTGATGAAATTTGATTCGATCCCTTGTTTTTTATATACTAACATATTTATGAGTTCAGAAACATTGATTCGTCTCTATACATGAGATAGATGAATCATTTCAAAGTTTGGAAATCTATTTTTATGGAAAAAATGTACGCTCCAAATTTTCTTGAGGTGCCCCAGAAAAGTCGTACTAGCTCGAAAACATATTTTCCGAGTTCGGAAGTCACCGTCCATACGTGTCTATATGGGAAGTACTATTTTCTGATTTCGTAACTTTTCTGGCCAATAAATGCAAAGTCAATCAATTTTTTTTGAAGTTACGCCCTTAACGTTTGGAGCACAAATTACATTTTCACAACTTTTAACACAAGGCATGTAAAAAAATACTATAAAGTTAATGCAATAACACAATATTGTCAATTCACCTTCAAATTCAAAGCCTAAAAAATGATTCCAATGCATCAATCCAACACATTCTCAATATTGAAAGTCTAAAAATTTAATCCAATACATTGTAAACTGAATGTAATAACACAAATCATTGTCAATTCACGCTGATATATCCTTAAACAACAAAACTTTCAAATGTTATCCAATTTCTTCAGCCCAACCATTCTATGAATTCTAGTGTCCCACCTCATCTTGGCCCCCGATGTTTTCTTCAATGGCTTGAACCACAGTTCCATCATCCCCGCCATGATCACCATCTTCATCCTCATCATCTTCACTATCCAAGAATACCGGCTCGAAGTTAGGTAGCTCGTCATCATCACTCAATTCCACCTGAAATCCTTGATCTTCTAGGAATGCGACATGGTGGGAATGGACGCGGATCAACATCTCCCGAATCTCGATCATATTTGCTTGCATACAGTCAAAATACTTAGTCAACCTAGCTTTCCATTTGTTACCCGTATATGTAAATCAATGATCATCAAAACTAATTTGATATAAATATTCTATATATACATTTTGAACTTAATTGACAACAATAACTAAAATACTTATCACGTATGGGAGCTTGATGCCTCGTCTATTTCTGCATCCGCTTCGTGACTCTCTAGGAATTTTTGCTTTTTGACCGGGTATTGGATGGAACTCCCGCTTACCGTCAAATCCGAGACTAAGTTGCTTCAGTTGGAACCATCTATTATCATAGTATTCCATCCAAAGAGCCTTGTCCTCTAGAATTACACCTAACTTCTTCAGTATATCGGTTATCAAACCGCTATAAGGAAGATCTTTCTTCTTCGTTTGTGTCCTTCAACATGAATAAGATGATGACATGCCCGAGGTTTATTAATAAGACGTCAAATGAATGTATTTTCTCAAGCATTTAACATCTCTTTTGTTATCTTTTTGCTGGAATATTTCTATATTTAGATAGGTTTACATTATAAGGGATTTAGATAACCGTTTTTGGTTTTCTTAGCTAAATCATTTATTTTGGAACCTAGTTTGAGTCTAATGGATTTTTGGTCCTTACGAGCATCTAGATTCCTTTTTGTGAGCTTAATTTG
>JAULKJ010292903.1:0-12145 GCA_032355405.1 Rubia balearica | reverse complement strand
AGATGTGAGAAAAAATAAAAGTGATGTGTGGCTAGGATGAAAACCCAAAAGTACTCATAGGAAAAATGAGAGAAAGAGGGAAAAAGAAAAAAAAAGTTTTACAATTTACTCATTTGTCATCATTAAAGTCATAAGGTTCCGGTTAGCACATGGATGGATCAGGTTGCCTAGCATCATGGGCCTTCTTGGGATTGGGTGATTTAGCGGGGAAAACGAAGTAAGGTATGAAATTCTTGATTGTTGGTATACTTCATTTTTGGGTTGGTATGTTGGTATGATTGAGTGCAGCATGTATTTGAACATTTGACATGGTTTTGAATTCACTTGATACCATTGGATTTTGGGAATATCAATTCAAGATTTGGAAATGTTTCTATGGGAATTAGCGAATTGATAAGTGGTATATTTTCCTAGATTTATGAATGGGGGTATGTGATAAAATTCTCATTTGATCTTTGATTTTGGGACTTATGATATTGAGAGTTTTTCAATCTTTGATTGGGGTAATATTTGTATTAGGGTGGGGGATATGTGAACTTCGTTGTGTTCTTGAATCTTTTCTTACTCGAGTACGAGTAAGGTTCAAGTGTGGGGAGGTTTGATGTGTCCATATTCAACGGTGATTTTGAGATATTTTGCACTCATTTTGGTATGAATTCATGCTTTAGATACTCATTTTACCTTGAAATTCTATTAGGAGAATTAAGGGCGACTTTTGCGCTCTTCACTTTTCTAAGGATATTTGTGAGACAAGGTAATAATTCAAAGATTTGAAGACCATGAAGCCTACTTTTGAAGAAAATGAAGACAATAAAGACCATGAAGACTTGAAGACATGAAGAAGAGATGGATACAATTAGACAAGAAGAAGAAAACCTTTAAAAGCAGCTTACTCTATCTATCACGACGCCTGTGTCGTGAGTCGTGACAGGTTGCTGCCCTGATCCACTTTTTGACCTTTTGTACTATAAATTCCATCTTGTCATCTCTCCTTCACACATCCTTTTCTCCCCAATTCTACAGCTCTAAAACCCTAGTTTCTACCATTTTCATCTTTGTTTTATCTTGAATTTTTGTTTGAATTTCTATTGTTGTTTAGTATGAATTCTAGTAGCTAAACTTAGGGGTTCCAAGACAATATCTTGAGAACTATATATGAGCTTTTTAATGATCTGATGTTGTGTATTTATCGTGCTTTGAATGTTTGCTGTTGATTGAATTAATGGTGTTGGAAGTTTGAGTATATGAATTACATGTATGATTACTTTTTAGGGTTGGGAGAAACTAGCTATTTTCCCCTCTTTTGATATGGAATCAAAGAGCATGAATTGCAGCCTCTAATATGGTTGATGATTTGATAAATGCTAGATGAATGTGATAGTGTCGAATTCTTTGTCATGTTTGTTTTATCTAGCAAGTAGGAGAAGTTTATGAACGTGGAACGTTCTTGACTAACCCTGTGTAAATGCATGAATTGGTTCAATGCTTAGACATTGTGTAGCGTTTATAAGTATTACCAAGTTTGTTGATTCTTCGTACTTAATGCCATTAATGGGATATTTTTAGGCATTGATCAACTAAAAGAGTTATTAGTGAGGTTTACAGGAGATGTCGAATTCACTCTTGTAAACTATTAAAAAAGAAGGATAGAATATTTATCTTCATAACAAGTAGTGAAAGTATTGAATAGGCTGTATGTTCATGGATAGATAAGAGGCTTGGAAGTGGAAATAAATTGCGCCCAAAGTCTCGTAACTTATGTTTAATCTCTTCCTAGTAGTTTTTTCATATTTAATGGATTGACATTGCTTGGTAGTTAACCTATCATTAAATTCATAACTTAGAAATACCAACCCCCCTTTCTTTACATGCTTTTATATGTGTATGTATATTTATATCTATATCTAGTCTACTATTTACCCTTATATGTGTAAACCCTTAGAAAAATCCTATTCTTTATGGACGGCCACGATTTGCCACTATCTACATAATTGTATTTAGTATGCATTTAGGGCTTATAAATTATATTTTTGAGAGGTACGACAATGACCTCCTAGTACTATTTATTTTCTATTTTATAGTACTACCTGTAGCACGAAGCAAGGTACACTACACTATCTGATGGAAAACGCAGGTAGTTAGAGAAGAAGGAGAAGTAGAGCTAGAGTCGGGGTTCCACAAGAACCAACCGTTGTAGTAGAGGAGACCTTAGATATGGTGGAGAACAACTGCACACTTAGGGAGTTGATGGCTCCAAACTTGGAGAATCAATCCCTATGCATTGTCTTCCCACCTTTTCCACCGAATGTGACTTGTGAACTGAAGACTTGCATGATCCAATTCCTACCTACATTCCATGGGATAACTGGTGAAAATCCAAACAAGCACTTATCGGAATTTCACTTTGTATGCACCAATATGAAGCCGCCCGGAGTTTTGGAAGAAGACTACAACTTAATTGAGATTCTTTTCTTTCTCACTACGGGACACAGCCAAGGATTGGTTATATTATCTTCGACTGGGTGCATCACATCTCAGATGGACATGAAACAGAGGTTCTTTAATAACTACGTTCTACCTTCCAAGTCCGCAAGTCTAAAGAAGCAGCTTTCCAATATTTTGCAAATGGCAAATGTGTCCGTGTATGAGTATTGGGAAAGGTTCAAGATATTGTTTATAAGTTTCCCCTATTATACATTTAAAGAAGGTGATTTGGTGTACTTCTTCTTTGAAGGCCTTTTTGACGAGGATATGAGAATGGTTAATAAGGAGTGCAATGGCTCCGTAGCCAACAAGAGTCCAAAGGATGCAATGGAATTGTTCGAGGAAGTAGGCAACGGGACAAGGAAATTTAGTACCCGTTCCCTTTTGAAGACTTTAGATGTGCCGACTCACTCTCCTAAGTTTGAAGTGCAAGTCCAAGCACTTGCCTCAATGATGATAGAATTTATGAAGGGGAGAGCTCAAGTCCAGGTGTGTAGTATATGTAGTCTTGATCATTCTTTCCACACATGTTCGCAAGTAGTGGAATATTTTTAAGAAGTAAAAGCTCTGGACTTCAATGGTGGTAAAAGAAAAAAATTACTAGGGGGACAACAAAAAACCAGGGTGGAGATAGAAAAGATCCATACGCAAATACCTTCAATCCTAGATATCGCGATCACCCCAACTTTCATTGGTGCGAGGAGACTCAAGAGTGCAATCGAGGTGGACAACCTCAACCATAATCCTACCCTAGGGAATAAGGTTCTTCCAACAACAACGTTTCGTTGTACAAGTTATACCAGGAGTAGATCTTGGATGCGATAGCTCAATTGTCAAAGAAGAATGACGTGCTCGCGGAGTGGACAAGGAGAGAAATTGAGGAGCTTGGTACTAGAGCATTTTCAAAAATCAAGAATCTCAAAGTCCAAGTGGTCCAAATCTCGGTGAGCCTACTTAAGGCTAGGGAATCCATAAAGTTGGTTTCCCAACCCGAGGTAAATCCAAGGAATGTTAGTGCATTAAATATGAGGGGCGGAAAGGAAGTGCGTGGGCCAAAAAAGGAAATCTTACAAGAGGATTATTTGATTGCGGAAGGCGACTAGATGAACCTTGAAGAGCGTGAGATAGTTATTTAAGAGGATCCCTTCAAAGATCTCCCCACCACAGAGGTGAGGGTGATCCCTCCACCACCTTTTCCTTGTGCACTTAGGGGAAGGCCGAATGTGGCAACCAATGAGGCACTCATTCTTAAAATCTTTGAGAAGGTGAAGGTTAGCATTCCTATCTTGGATGTGATTGATCATGTTCTCTCTTATGCTAAACTTTTTAAAAATACATGTACTAAGAAGAGGAATAAACTAACTAAGAAAGTAGGTCAATTGAAAATATGGGGAGTAGCTACTTTAGCTCATAAGAAACTTGCCTAGGAAATGCGATGGCCCCAGAATGTTTTCAATCTCTATTTCCTTAGGTGGTAAGTTAGTGAAAAATGCTATGATTGATTTGGGTGCATCTGTTAATGTGATTCTTTTTAGCCTTTATGGGAACCTAGACATAGGTGAACTTAAGGAAACTTGGGTAATTGTCCAACTAGCAGATCATTCAAAAGCTAGCTCTAGAGGTATAGTTAAGGATGTTATGGTTAGAGTAGACAATTTAGTGTTTCCGGAAGACTTTTGTGTCCTTGATGTAGTGCACGATGGTGGTGCACCCTCAATATTATTGAGGAGACCTTTTCCAAAAATGTCAAGGACTAAGATAGATGTTCATTTGGAGACACCAATCCCAGAAGATGACATTGATAAGGTGGGATTTGAAATTTATAAGTCTAAGCATGATTCACCTATTTCCTCTCTTGTGTGTAATGGCATATCCATGTGTGATGAGCTTGTTCAATTTGATGACCCTTGCATGATTAATGGGAATGAATGCATACATGTGTTCCTTGATGATGATGAGAGTGGTAAGTTAAACCATATCTTGAGCTTTAATTGTGATGACCATGTTGACGATACCTATGCTATGCCTGATTTTAGTGATGAAATTTTGATTGTGGATTATTTTTCTATGGCCACTAACATGCAACGGTCGGTGGAGAGTGGTGAGGACGTACAAAATCCTCAACCACATCCTAAGCTTGAATACTTAGCGAAAGGATCGACATTGGTTAAGGAAGATGATTTCGATGGTAATAAAGTATTGCCCAATATAGAGACCTTACATGTTCTATCTTGGTTGAATGAACCTTCTAATGATGAAATTATTGATGAACATGTTTCTCCTAGTGTGGTTAAAGATGCTTTGCTTCCAATTTCTAAAACTAACGTGCAGTGGAGAACGAAGCGGGTTAAGGAATTAAAACATTCTAAACCCTTTCCTACTCCCATATTCTACAAAAATGTGTCTGCTATGGTGAAATGTTGATGTGTTTTGTACGTATCTCCCAAGGTAAAGGGTAAACCTAAGGCAATGTGGAGACCCTTCCATACAGACATGGTTATGGGTGGTATCAAGGACAGTGATTTCGGTGACCCATTAACCTGTTTTTGCCAATTTAAAATAGTGCATGAGGTAATAAGTCATGAGGACGACAATAAGATAACGGTGTTTTCATTTTTTGTTCTTAGTGGGTTTTGAAATTTTTATGATTGTTGGACTGTACTGGAGTTTTTGTGGCATTTTTAGGTATTGTTAGTGATTAAATTTTGTCTGGAATAGTGCTACTCTTCGTGTTCGTGATTTTTGAGTGAGGGGATTTTTGCAACAAAAGTTGGAAGGAGTAAAGCTTGGCACTGACCATACCAGCCTCGTGCCAAAATAGGCCAGCACAAATCGTGCTAAATCATGCAGGCACTAGGCATTCAAGCTGGCGCGGGCCGTATAGATGAATGTTTCCCGTACTACCTAGGCCCACCAATCAAAAAGTTCAAAACCTTTATACATGTCGCGTGCCTACCCCTTCTTCTTAATTCTCCCTCTTCCTTAAAAACCAGAACCCGCGCCTCTTCTTTTTCCATTCAATTTTCCCCATATCTCTCTCTATTCTTCTCCGAATTACCTCCAACTTGTATCAAAACCATTATTTTCAAAAAACTACAAAACCCATAGATTATTGCGCCCAAAAATATCTCAATTTAGCCAGATTTTTTAAATTTTAGTCGGCCCTTCTCTTGAGTTTTCTCCCAATAATTAGACTTGTTATCTTTTCCGGGTGTCAAAGATTGATGCAATCTTGTCTAGGAGGAGTACTATAGGCTCTACAAGCACAAATCCATAAGAATTCAGCTCTAATCCTCACCTGAGGTACTCGGCTGACACAATTTTGGAATTTGTGTATTTTTTGAGTTTTTAGATTTTTTGGGGATTTGCATGCTTAGGATTTTTTTTAAAGAGGACCTTAGTTGTGATTATATATTCTTGAGAGATTTTTGAGTTCGGGGTAGTTAGTGAGAATTGTTGAATTATTATTGTTGTTGGTGTTATTTTTACTCATTCCATCATGCCATGTAGACAGAGAGGTGAGTCGAGTGTGTCCTTTATGGGTTTAACCATGCTTTCTTCCGAGCATAAGGAGCAATGAAGTTATCTTGTGGGACTCCCCATCATCAAGACCAAGTTTGCAGATGAAACGACCTTAAAGAAACTCAACCTCTACAAACCGGTCTAAGTGCTCCTGAGAAGGATATGGATAAACGATTTCACGGAGAAAGCAACCCCTTCTTATAACAGATACACCCTGGATTTTTCGGCGACTATTAGGCTTGGGGTGAACAGATTTGGGGGGAAGGTCATCGAGTTCTATCTAGGGGACATGGATAGATCTATGACACACAAGGAGGTTGCCACATGCTTTGGGTGAAAGAATTACACTGAGGTGGATGGACATGCTTAGGATACTGTAGGTTTTGACGTTCATACGTTCTGGCCCATCATCACCCAAAGGCCACGGGAAAAGGCGAGCAAGAATAGTGACACAGTGCATCCAGTACTCAGATATGTGACGAGGCTGTTAAGCACAGTGGTGATGTGCCAAGGAGAGGCCATCACTATTACTGATCGGGAGATCAGGATCCTATGGTATGTTTGCACTAGGTGAGCTTGCCCCAATCCTGTGGAGGACTTCATCAACTAGTGCTATCATCTTTCCAGGAGGTGGTCGGGGAAGATAGCAATTAGGGGTATGATACCGCTCTCAGTTGCTCACTTTCGCCTACCAGTCAGCGATAATATGTGGGAGAATTGGAACTCCCTATACACCCACACTTATGCAACCTTGGAAGAGGTGAAGATGATACATCTACAGAATAGGTTGACTTACCAGTGCTATAAAGATGTACGCTTCATGAGACCTCCCCAATCTGGCAGGACCAAGTTAGCCAAGACATTCAGGATGCAGGATCTTATCATACAACCCGATTAGGGTGAACATTTTGTAGTGGAAGGCCCCTGGAAAGAGTAGGATGAAGAGCAGGGGGATGAAGACGACAAGGTTCCGATGAATGATCATCAGATCCCAGCACAGTCCCCCCACATTGAACAGTAGCAGTTCCAGCTACCACCTATGTTTGTGCTTCCAGTAGCTGAGCCTCGGTTCTTTCCACAACCGATGTTCACGCCACCACCTCGAGTTGAGCATCAGTATGTGCCACCACTTCCTTAACAGGAGGACCGATCGATATTCAGGAGGATACCTATTATCTAACAGGGCACTGTTCACACATGCATGACTAGTCTTCCCATAATGATTATTTTGTAGAGTTTAGCAGGCATAACAATAGAGGGCCACCTCTAGGTCTCGAGCAGCGACAACAACATAGCATATCTTTTCCATCCCAACACCATCCATTCAGCCGACTCTGGAACAGTAGAGGGCCACCTCTGGGTCCCGAGCAGCCACAACAACATAGCATCTCTTTTCCATCCCAACAACATCCATTCAGCCGACTCTGGAAGCTGGTTCTCAGCGTTTCTAGTCAGCATCGTCCTATGATATATGGTATAGGCCACCTAGACATGTTTGATAGGGTGGATGATCAGTTTCAGTATCTGAGGATGGACATGGGCTTGCTACAACATAACACGAGGGAGATCACGGACGCGTTGAGGACAACAAGTATTGGACATGGGCTCCACAGCAGGATCTGCACGGGCAGGAGCATAGAGAACGACGTGGCAGATGGTGTTGAGAAGGATTTGGTGTTTCCAACTTTTCTTTTCACCTTGATCACATGCATTAGGGACAATGAACAAACTAAGTGTGGGGAGGGGTTGGAACGCCTTCATGGTAGCATCTCCCATGTTTCTACTTTTATCTATTTCTGCTTTGTTGTGATGATGGCTATGTTCCCTTTCCTTTGTTTTCCCTCACTTTGTTTTTCAAAACTTTGGTTGTTTGTTTGCTTTTGGTGTGAGGGCACCATTTATAGTTTGTTGGCGATGTTTTGGAAACACTTTAGGGGAGTCATTTTTTGTTTCAATCATCTTCATGTAGTATAAAACCCACCTTTGGGACATTTTCTGCTACACCAAAAAATAAAAATAAAAATAATACCTGGCTAAGTCAAAAACCTGAAAGGGCAACTTAGAAAAAAATAGAAAAGGCCCAGATAGGTTGAAAAAATTATGCAAAATTGAGAGGCCATGGTGTGAAGAAAAATGTTAGGTGAGCTCAACATGTGTTTGAAGCTAGGATGAAAACCCAAACTGCTCCTTGGAAAAATGAGAGAAATTGACAGAAAATTGCAACTTACTGAACATCTAATGGATTGTCATTGGCGGCTTGTTTGGTAAAGTAAGTTAGCTTCACACTTACCCAATACACCTTGTTTTTTTATCAGTTTGATTTGGTTGGTTAGGTTACTTTAGCTTCTTCGGGGAGAGTAAGAGTTGTGAGATTCTTACATCTTTGAGGGAACTAGGATAGCTTATGAATAAATTTGAATGTATTGGTTAACTTATCCTTGCATGCTACTTTCGTCTTGGATATTTGCTCATTTTTGTTTACTCGAGGATGAGTAAAGGTTTAACTGTGGGGGAATTGATCTGCACCTAATGCATGCTTTAACCAATGCATTTGACACGTTTGTTATGGTGTTTTTGTCGGTTGATGGCTAGTTTTAGTTAGGTTTACATTACAAAGGGTGTAGATGACCATTGTTGGTTTTCTTATCTAAATCCCTAGTTTTGTAGAGTTAATTGGATCTAATGGACACTATGTCCTAACGAAATCCTAGATTCTTTTTTTCGGAGCTTATTGTTAGGATGCTCGTGAACACTTTGGATTAGTTTTGTAGAAGACCCTCCGCAAAGGTGATAGTAGATATTAGGAAGCCATCCACAAGGGTGGTAGTAGATATTAGAATATCATCTGCAAGGGTGGTAGAAGACAGAACGGCGGGAGTCAAAACGTGGTAGTAGATGGATTCAAGCCGAGAAGAAAAAAGACGTTGAGTCCGATAATTGTAGACTCGGAAAGGTCATGCCAGCCAACACGGTCCATTCCAAAGGTCCTGGCACAATCCCCTTGTTCAATACGGCCCGTGTCGGTGACATGTCTCCTATGGCTAAGTATGGCCACGGGCCGTGCCATTTAACACGGCCCGTGTCGCTCCAAAGTCAACAATCGAAGACCAACCCATAAGGAGTAAAGATTTAGCCACCTTGCCATTAGTATGCTCCAAAATTGACTCCCAGCCGAAGGCTAACAAGGACAAACACGGCCTGCATCGTTCAGAAGAGGAAAATCATGCATCCAGCCAGTGGCCTAAGAGGATCCATACGGCCCGTGCCATTCTATTGATCAAGGAAGAGTCCTAGCCAGCGACCCGGGATGAATGGTGTGGCGGCATGCTCAGACAGCTAGGAGAAGAGCCCCAACTACCAGCCCATGTTGAATGGCACGGGCTGTGCCAAGAAAAATCAACATGGGTCGTGTTCTATAGCACGGTCCGTGCCAAGGTTGCTAGGGTTTTTGGCCAATTTTTGGGGCTTTTTCGATGCCCAGTTCCCTACTATTCTAAATATGAGCCTATGTCTACATGGGTTTCAAGTGCTAAAGTTGGGTTTTCATTATTTTCATTATCCTAAGAGTAGGTAGAGAGAGAAAGATAATAACCCTTCTCCCTAATTTATTTATCCTTGTTTGTTCCCAAATGACATTGAATCCAATAAAATACTTATGCTCAATGCTTAGGGAGTAGTGATTTAGCTTGGAGATCTTTACTTGTTTTCATGACTTGGTAACATAGTATTTCTCAAAGTTACTTCTCTTGTCCAAAGGAACCGCCTTTAATAGACCTGTTCTCCACTAGTGTAGTATTTGATGACATAGTTGTGTGCGATAGATTTTTGGTGACTTCTATTCCTATCTATAGATTATTTCTTTCTTAGCGTAGTCTATAGATTTTTTATATCTATTGTGATCTTCTCTTGTAATTAGTACTATCTGGATCGGTTTTACGAGGCTATTCAATGAAATAGATTGATTTTAACATATTGTCCAATCAAAGTTACAAGTGAGGAACTAAATTCTACCCATTATATCAATATTTACATAAACACGATTTGATGTTCCTCAATCGGAACCTATAGATGAGAAAAAATTCTGGACTCGAAACTGATAATCTTAAATTTGCATTTCTGAGCAAAATATACCCATGCATGTCAAGAATTCACCCCTGATGGAGGAACATATTTTGAAGCCCGGATCGACGTTTCGAGTTCGTAATAGCATTTCACCAGAGTGTGTCTGATCAATAATTCCACATTCGGAACTCAATAATCACTTCCATACTCGGAACCCTATAGGTAGTTCGAGACTCCGATAATCTGTTGCACACTCGAAACTGTTCAGAAAGTTCAACTTTAGGACCAATAGTTACGAGCTCAGAACTAATTAAAGGCGGTTCCAGCTCAAGGAATAATGGTGGTTCATAGCCGCCTTTAATGGTGTGCATTCAAAGGCGGTTCACAGAGGAAGAAAAGATTCTCTGGTTCAAAGGAACAACCATTAATTGGTATGTTCTTCACTAGTGAACCTTCAATTGACATTGGTTGAGAGAAAATTTTAGTTTAATATTTTTTCAAACCGAAGTCAAAAGACATCTTTTAACTTCATTTTTTTAAAAGTCAGAGTAAAAAGAACACTTGAATTCCATTTTTCTAAAAACCAAAGTAAAAAATATATTAGCACAAGCGAAGTCAATGAGGTAAAGTGAAAAGCATGTGTTTGTAGTAGTGAATAATCTTAATTTACTCAATCTGTCCCAATTCAAGTTGCACACCTGGACTTTCAGCAGTTGACTTAAAAAATATTTGATACTTAATATCTTTTATTAAGGATAATTAAAACTTGTAAAAAGTTGATATTCTGAAAATATATGTCATAACGAATCTCTCAATAATATTTATACTTATACACCTATTCAATTTTGGGGTCAAAGTAAAAAAGTTTTGTATTTGTGCACAACAGAGTTTAATAGAATAGATACGAGAATTCTATAAACACTACAACAAAATGAATCTGTCTCAACATATGTTTTATGACATATTTTTACAAATGTTTTTATAGAATACTATAATGACACCAGGTAAGATACCAAAATACTATCAATAAAATTTATGTTAGTATAGTTACGTATACCAACATTTTAAATATAGTGTTGTGATGTCCTTTTATCTCAACATTTCATAATTTATGTCCAAACAAATGTTGGAATACATGAGTTATTAATTCATTATTAAATGTAATATAACACATATTATAGTTCTAAATTTACATAAAAAACTAATGGCATTGATGTAGTTATAGTGAGTCAAAACCAACATTAAGGAGATGGTGTTCTAAAAGCATTCTGTATTAACATTACAATATTTATTTGTACATTAATATTACAATATAATTTTATTATGAATAGCTGATTTAAAAACTATATAATTAACTTTTGAAATAATTATAAATCAGTAAATTTTAATTAGTACACTAACAATAACTATTATATACAAAAAAATCTAGATGTGAATTTAAATAATTAAATAGAAATGTTGCTAATTATTGCTTTTATTATATATAATTACACAATTTTTTAAAAATATATTCCAAAAAATATATAAAAGAAAGGCGGTGTAAAATATAAAATATACACAAATATTAATTTTTAAATAAGTAAATATAGGATGAGATCAAAAGAGTTGGGAATATTTTGGTCTCCACCTTCGATCAATTTTGGCAGAAATCAATTTGCGCGGTAAAAATGGGACAGGGTTACCCATTTTCTTCCTCATTCAATGCATACTGGTCACACGTAGTGGCTTCTCATATTACCCACTCTCCACCACCTTCTCAAATATCGACCGTATTGGAAAAGTTTAAATCATTTTCAATCCTGTTCCATATGTTCATCATTGGTAAGTTCTCCTCATACATCCTTTTTAATTACTATTTTTTTATTTACTTGCACAAATCTCGTCTTCTGATATTACCCACTCTCCACCACCTTCTCCAATATCTACCGTATTGGAAAAGTTTCAATCATTTTCAATCTTGTTCCATATGTTCATCATTGGTAATTTCTCATCATACATCCTTTTTAATTACTACTATTACTTTTTATTAACTTGCACAAATACTGTTTGTGAATTGACAGGAATTACTATGGAGTTG
>JAULKJ010292892.1:0-12145 GCA_032355405.1 Rubia balearica | reverse complement strand
ACTATCACCCGCCAGTTGAGAGGGAAGGAAAGAATAAAAAGTGACATAGTGCATCTGGCACTGAGATACGTAGCCAGGCTGTTGACCGTAGTAGTTTGTTATCACGGGGAGGCCACCACTAACACTAAGAGAGATTGCAGGATACTTTTGTCCATCAGCATAGGTAGAGCTTTTCCCGACTTCCTAGAAGATTTTTTCACTCACTTCATTGATCTTTCCACAGCACTGTCCTGCACTGAGAAGATAGTTATTGGAGGTATAGTTTTGCATCTGGTTCAGTACTGCGACATTTAGGTGGATGAGGGGATAAAAGAAAACCCACAAATGCTCTATACACTAACTCAAGCTATCATGTATTAGGTGAAGGTTATATCGATGGAGTATGGCACTGTCCCCATGATGTACAAGGGAAATAATTTTATGAGTTTTTCCTAGAGTTCGAGACTGCTCTGGACAGGAATTTCAACTTACAACACCTTATCATCGAGCCAGATGCAGGTTCAGAGGTAGTTTTGGGAGATTACTACCCGGGAGAGGATGATGGCTCAGAAGACGACAACGGGGATGATCAGGAACAGGTCCTGGTGTATTCCACACAGTTTAACCTCTTGAGCAGCAAGTTATCCCACCACAGCCAGCATTTCCACAGATAATGCCTCCGCCAGTGTTTGAGGAGCCCGTAGCAACACCGCCTACTTTTAGACAGGTATTTGGAGTATCACCCCCTCATCAAGGAAAAATTATTATTCATAAGGAGCCGTAACATTATGCAGGGCATGTACCAGTAGCTCTCACAGGCACAGAACCCTTCTCACTATGAAGATTTTGCACAATCCAGCTGTGGGCCCCCATCTGGACCGAGCCCAGAGCCCTCTAAGCACAGTGTTTCCGGCCATTCTTAGCATCAGAGTCACCCTTGAAGCACCCAAAATGTATCCCCTTCTGGAAGAATGAGTCATTGGGCTCTTGGTTGGCTTATTCATATCCTATGTGGCATGATCAGCCGTAGGGACTGAACTAGGAATAATCATTGGGGAACTCAATATTAAGCTAATACATGATGTTCACATGTTTGGCGGTCAGCTAGATTATCATGAATGGGATACAGGGGATAGATTTGACATGGTGGATGGTCAACTTCTTTATTTAAGGGAAGACTTGGGATACTTGTGGGATGACATCAGGGAGATCAGCGATAGGCTATCCACATCAGCCATCAGGAAAGGCTACTACCATCCATATTTGAGCGGGCAGGGGCATGAGGCCAGATGCTGGAGGCGACATTTTGCATTTCTCGGCATTTCCAACTTTTTCCTTGGTTATATGCATTAGGGACAAAACATTAACTAAGTGTAGAGAGAGGAGTTGGAACACCCCTATGGTAGCATCTCTTTTGCTTGTGACTCAGTTTCCGAATACTGTTGGTTGGGATGATCATTATGATGACTATGGTTTTCCCCTTGTTTTGGTACTTCACCCCATTTGGACGTTGAACTTTCTAGTTATTTTTTTTAGGTGTGGGGGCACCTTTTTGGTAATTGTATTTAGGGGTGCGTTTCAAAACTTTGGTGGTGTAATTTTTTATTTTTCACTATGTTTTTTAGTATGAAGCTCAAATTTGGGGGGTTTTGTGCTACCCGCAAAAAATTGGAAATTTTGAAAAAATTAAATATATATATATATATATATATACCAGGGTAAGTTGGAAACCTGAAAGGGAAACTTAGGCAAAAATGGGAAGGAAAGCCCGGATGGGTTGAAAGACCTTAGTAAAAATGAGAGGATAGGCCCAACTAGGTTGGAAAACCTAGGAAAAAATTAGTGGTCGTGTGATAAAAGTGAGATGGTGAGCTCAACATGTGTGAATGCTAGGATGAAAACCCAAAAGGGCTCCAAGGAAAAATGAGAGAAATTTGAAATGGAACTTTAACATCTTTTGGCAATCTTTAGTAGTTTATTCTTCAACATCTCTTGTATTGTCTTCGGCAATTTCTTCTGGGGAGTAAGCTAGTTCAACACTTATCTTTCTTGATTACCTTTTTCTTCACAATATTTTGGGATGGTTAGGTTTCTTTAGTAACTTCAGGGAGTGTGAGAGTTGTGAGATTCTTACTTATTTTGGTG
The DNA here is from genome assembly GCA_032355405.1 of Rubia balearica. Classification (NCBI taxonomy): domain Eukaryota; kingdom Viridiplantae; phylum Streptophyta; class Magnoliopsida; order Gentianales; family Rubiaceae; genus Rubia; species Rubia balearica. Next base: position 10,021 of record JAULKJ010292892.1, on the reverse strand, counting down.
AACCATGGTAGTTTGGGTGTAAGTTAAATGTATTGGCTAACTACTCTTTGCATGCTACATTTCATTTAGATCTTTTCTTGTTTTTGTTTACTCGAGGAAGAGTAAGGTTTAAGTGTGGGGGATTGATGTGCACCATTATGCATGCATTAGCCAATGCATTTAACTCATTTATTACCATGTTTTGTTTGTTTTATTGCTAGTTTTAGTAAGGTTTCCACGACAAAGGGTTTAGATGAACACTTTTAGTTTTCTTGTCTAAATCCCGCATTTTTTAGACTTAATTCAGACTAGTGGACACTTTGTATTCACGAACCCCTAGATCTTCCCCTTTGATCTCATTCGGAGGTTGCTCGTGAGTACTTTTTCATTTTCTTTGGTGAAAGGCCATCTGCAAGGGTGGTATTAGATATTTGAAAGTCATTCACAAGGATGGTAGAAGATATTGAAGGCTATTCACAAGGATGGTAGTATATTGAAGGCCAGAAATTCCAAATCATTGTAGTAGATGGAATTGGGACCAAGAAAAGCGCATTAGAAGTTTAAGAAGGCTAAAGGAGAAATAGAGGGATTTTTTTCGAGGTTGCACGGAGTTCTGAAAAATATACGAGAATAATTATCACTTGAGGGTGTCACCATTGGGTTCGTCTTCTTGAGCGCTATAAAATCAACTATAAGATTTCCCAAACTAGACCAATGGTTCACCCGTAGCAGAGCAAAACATTTTGCCAAGCGAACAGGATACGACTAGCGCGGACCGAACATGCCCAACACAGATCAAATATGCCCAACACGGACCAAAAGCTAGCATGTTTTGGGAAGAACTTTTTGGTGGCGTAATTTTGTGTTTTTTATTATCTTCACGTAGCATGAAACCCACCATTGGGCCATTTTTAGCTACACAATGTTTTTTGAAAAATGATAAAAAAAAATACATACCCCGCTAAGTTGGAAACACAAAAGGGGAACTTAGCCAAAAATTGGAAGAAAGCCCAGATAGGTTGAAAGACCTAGGTAAAAATAAGAGGCAAGGCCTAGCTAGGTTGGAAAACCAAGGAAAAATGAGAGGATGTGTGGAAAATATGAGAAGTTAGCTCAACAAGTGTGAATGTTGGTATGAAAACTTAAAATGGCTCCAAGGAAAACTAAAAGAAATTGAGAGAAATCGGAATCAAAATTGAACATGTTTTGACAGTTTCTTCGACAACATCTCTTGGATCATTTTTTGTGGCTTCTTTAGTGAAGTAGGCTAATTTAGCACTTATCCTTTTACTTTGCCTTTTTCTTGGATGGATTTTTGGTGGATGGGTTACTTTAGCATCTTCGGGGAGAGTGAGAGTTGTGAGATTCTTATAATCTTTGGGGGAACTAGGGTAGGTTAAGAATAAGTTCAATGTATTGGTTAACTTATCTCTGCATGCTACATTCCTCTTGGATCTTTTCTTTTTTTTGCTTACTCGAGGACGAGTAAAGGTTTAAGTGTGGGGGGATTTATGTTCAGCTTTATGCATGCCTTAACCGATGAATTTAACACAATTGTTAATATGTTTTGTTAGGTTGATTGCTAGTTTTAGTTAGGTTTACAAGACAAATGGTTTCGATGACCATTATTGGTTTTCTTATCTGAATCCCGAGTTTTGTATATTTAATTGAATCTAATGCACACTTTGTATTCAAGAGCACCTAGATTTTCCTTTTTGAGATTACTAGTAAGCTGCTCATGAGTATTTCGACATCATTTTGTAGACGGTCATCCGTGAGGGTAGTAGGTGATATTCGAAAGGCCATTTGCAAGAATGATAGAAGATATTTGAAAGTCATTCGCAAGGACGGTAGTAGGCAAGAAGGCCACGACTGTAAACCATGGTAGTAGATGGAATTGATCGGGTTAAAGCAGAGCCAGAGTTCAACAAGGTCAAAACTGGAGGTTACGTCAACCGGCTGAACCTATCGGCAGGTTTGAAGTAGCATCCGATACGAGGCTATCACACCTAGCACGGCCAGTGCTAAGGGTGGCTACCAAGGCCCGTGCCAGCCAACACAGGCCGTGTCACACCCCTTTGGGAAGGACTATATTGCATCGGTCGGCTCTCGTCTTTCAAATTTCTCCCGAGGCTAAATATTGCGAACCGCGCCATTTCACATGGTCTGCGTTGTTTCAAGTCCAAAATGCAAAGACCAGCTCATGGGGTGCAAAAAAAATGACCCCTCGTCATTCAAGTGAGCAGAATGAGTTTCTAGCCGATGGCCCCGCCAAACAACACGTGGCGCATGATTAGAATTTCAAAACGAGGCTTTAGCTGACATCCAATGCTAGCACAAGGTAACATGGCATGTGCCATACCGGTCAGGCCATGCCAACACGAAGCTACACGGTTCGTGCCACGGTGTGCGGCCTGTGTCAGCACGAAGCCAACCGGCTGGCACGGACCGTTCCATTGGCCGTGTCAATTGCAGCTGATAGGGTGTTTTGGCATCTTTTGGTATTTTTTCAAGGCCCAATTACCTTCTATTATATATATGGACATATGTCTACTAGGATTGATTTTTATGCTCATTTTGGACTCTTAAGAGTTTGGTAGAGAGAGAAATGACCTCTTCCTTCTCTCTGAAATCTTTTCTCTTCTCCTCTTTATTTTTCTTTTGTCCAAAAGCATTAAATCCAATAAAATATTTGGGATTAATTCCTAGGAATTAGTTAATTAACTTGGAGTTTGTATTTGTATTCATGATTTGGTGTTTGTTTTGTGAGATTTCTTAGATCTACCTATTTCCATGTGCTTATAATTATCATGTTGATGTGTTCTTCAAGTTCTTATTAATTGCATGATTGTCACACTAACAATGGCACACACCGCAGTCTACTTTCATGTTGGCGCAATTATTGATATCCCCCGAGAAAGGAAACCTAGATGTGTGTGGAGTAATGATAGTCTGAAATCATATGAGTGTGTGTATGTGGGTTGCGGAGTGAAAATTATGATCGACCATACAATAGTCTTAGCCGGTAAATTGGCCCAAAGGGTTACAGATTAGGATAACGATAGTAGCAAACTAGGGTTAGCGTTTTGCAACCCTAGACTTATCGATAAGATGTTTCTTCCCCTTTGCCATTTTGGGCCTAGGTAGAAGCCTTCATGGTGTAGCGCTTGAGATGTAATAGCACGGGGTAGATTTATATCTGCAAAGCATGCAGGGCTGCTGTTGCACTCTCCTAATTACAGAGGTGGTGCAGATGGAAGATTACATGCGCACCCTATGTGATAGGTTTGGGGAAGTGTTGACCATCGACCACACCACATGTCATAAACACTAGAATAGGTTTGTACATTTTTTATGTGATAGAATCGAGGATCGAAACAATACTGATTATTTTACACAAATCTTCTTGAGTGCTAGTTTATTATCTTGTGATTTGCATGTTAGTAGTTATCAGTAACCCCCCCCCAAGAATTATTTAGAAATACTAGCTATTCATGTCACGTGATCGGATTGACGACCCGATCGTGGCTGTGTGTAGTTGACTCTTAGATTCCTAACATTTCTGTGGACGATCTCGGTCTTTCCACTTTCTTTCCCACGGGTAGTATAGTAGTAGGAATGGAAGAAATAGTATAAATATCTATCTTTGATCATGTCCCCCTCTCGATATAGTGAGTGCATTCTCTCGTGAAAAAAAACCTGTGTGTTATTAAGTGACGTCGGAAGGGGGTGGGTCATCATCCAAAACCATTACATATCCATTTAGGTTGACTCAGTTGGGTTACAAAAATCACAAAAGCTTTCCTCGCAAAAAACATTATCATATGGCCCGCTCAAGGCAAACAAATAAATCTAGACAACAATGTAATCCTCGACGCTTTCAGGAGTCAGAAATGTCAGATCCTTGATTAACAATAGACTCTGCCAACTCAAAAGGTTTTTAAAAATGAGGCCGAAGTGAGGTATAACCGGTGGTTGCATCAGAAGTTCACACAGATAAGAGTGGTGAATCCAGAATCCGTAATGAATTTGAATTTTGATTATTTCCCTCAGTAGTTTAATCCCCATTACCAGTAAAATCTGATTATCACGGATTACCCAACCCACCTTGACGAGGTAATTCAATTTTATGCTAATTTATGACATTATCCTATTAACCCTAGTAGTACTATGATTAATGGAATTTTTGTGCCTGTTACTAAATCGTTATCAAAGAGTTCTTAGGTACCATTACAAAGACCCCATCAACTTATGCCCTAACAAATATGATGGACTGTATGAGGTCTACCATCAGCAATCATGGCTAGGGAAGTCAAACAATCAATCAATATATCCTTTACAAATAACCAAGACCTATTTTGGGTTGACTAGTGAAACACTGGGACAAGCCAAGACATATCATTTGGGATAACTAATTGTGGAGCAATGTTAAGTGTTTGTGTAGATTTGTATGAACGTACTACCCTATGGTGGTCATACTAGTGAACCAACAATAGGTAGTCTAATGTTGTTCTACTATATAATGGAAAAGAAGCCTATTGACACCTATTTAACAATCTTGTCATACAAGTTGAATGCACTTTGCATAAGTAACAAATAATTTCCATATGAAGGACTGATTACAAAGATGATTAAGAATAAACGAGTGATCATTTTTTATCGGCCCCAACCATTGGAATACTAGGATCGAAGCTGGATTCATAACAAACGTCTGGAAGTTAACCCGAAAAGCAACAATTACCAACTCAAGAATGGGGCAAGTGCTAGCTAAAGACACTCAAAAGGTCTTGAGAATGTGTGGCTGGTAGTTTGTCATTAACAGCCGGATAACAAGGTTATGTGGAATTTCCATTTCAAACATGAGTTCGCTAATATTTATGTGAAATAATGTAGGTGAAAAGAGACCGGTTATCTTGAGGGTTGTGAAGTTGCTAGAATAATTTATAGGACAAATGGAGGCCGCAAGAAAAAAGTTGTCAAAGTTCAAGGTAAAGTAGTGAGGCTATGTCATTCCAATGGAATTCATGTTCAACCTCCCGATGATGATGATGGATTTAAATACAGGATCATTCCTGACTCCGATGCAGAGGATAAGGATTCATATGACACCCCCCCTCCCCCCCGTTTATGTTTTCCCCCAACCCTTAGAAATATAAGTTTTATAGATTTGAATAACAGTTATTTGCATTTAGGTTCTAATTATAGACGCTTTCTTCCCATGTTTTATCAGCTCTCACATAATCCCATTGAAGATTTTTTTTGTGTCACATTTCGTTTCTAGTTTTGGTTTTTGGTGCCAGGAATACTTACTGTGTAACAATCATCTAATTTACACCAACCCCAACTAAAGGCCACATTCTCCTATAAAAGTTCCAAGCTCGGAACCTTTTCACGATTGTCCTGAAAATACAAATTTCCCCATAATTATAAATATCTAATTTAACTATCACGCTTTCAACTACTGTTTCTCAATCGAAACCTGAGAGAGTACATAAGGTTTCTAATTCAGAAAAATTTTCTAAATTCCAAAGCATGTCAGAATTACATAAAATCAAGGAATAACCCTGACTCACCAAACCAAACATCGTACCCAGAGTTGCCCGTCACTGCAATTCAACTGCTAGTCGGCCTTAATTCTCGTCCACTTAAAAAAAATCCACATGTTGCATCACAACCAAATGGATAAAAACTTGACACAAGTGGCAACAACTTCCCAAAACATCAGTGTATTATCATTCACAAACTACTCATTTAATGCAACTTACTGTTTATCTCGTGTCATTTAGCCGACACTCGGATGAGCACATTAGCGAATGTGTGCGATGGAATGAAGGCCAAAATGAAGTAATTGATTTAGTTCCCGAGTGAAATTTGGCTTGCCAGGAAAGAATCCAAGCAAATATCATACAAGAGGGTAGCAATTCTTCAACCACCAGCAGATCACACTCCTTATAGATTTGGCCTAGCATATCATGTAGTGTTTTAATGTGTATTTTCAAGTACATTGGTTCGTATCAAATTTATAGGTTTTTAATAGCTGGTCATACCTTTTAATGATTTGGTGGGGCCTCAAGGAACTACCTGCTTACCAATTTCTCTTATGATAATTCGGTTATCGAAAGCTGGAAATTTCAACCATTTTAGGCCATTTATTCACTGATTATAGGTAGGGATTTGGTGGAGGTCTGCTCTGCATTCACCCCTAATAGGGTGTGTGAGGAGGTAGTTTTGGTGGTGGTGGTGGTGGTGGGGTTAGTATGAGTATTAAAATCATAACCCACCATGGATAGTGGGTCGAGCGTGGATATTAGCTCACATTCGCCCCATCTCCGCCCCACCCCCATTAACCCCGTTATATACCCACTAATTTAATGTTAAATAAATTATTATTTATTCATATTGCACATATCATACATATAATATTTTCATGTAAATTGATTTATTAAACTTTCATATAAAAGTTACTATTAAAAGGTGGATTTTAGCTATTTTTGGAGATATGAGTGAGATGAGTACAATAGATATGAAGTGGGTAGGGAGACCCAAGTGGATGATTGGGTGCGTATAGATTTTGTATAATAACCAACGGGGCAGAGTTAATGTTAAAGTTGTACTTGACATGGATGATAGGGAGGGTATGGGTATAAAAATTTTATGCGGGTATAAATATAGATGTACCGTAATCCGCACCTGCCCCGCCCCATTGTCATCCCTAATTTTAGGTTTCTATATGTCCAAATACATCACGGCTAGATGATGCTATAAGATCCAACCTCCGCACTTCATGATTTCATAGTACTTCCGGACTATAAAAAATAGCCAAGTAACAACATGCAACTATTACCCACGTTCCTGTATTGGAGAAATGGCAGAACTACGACGGTGAACATTAAACAACGCATAATGATAACGTCGGTGGTGGTTAACTATTAACCATCGGTGTTCTATTGTCAAAACACGGTGGTTCATATAGTACAACCCCAGTTTTCTTGCCTGTAGCCGTCGTTCTAAACAAGAAGTCCATGAGAACATGTTTCGATATCCGAACTGTAAACGACAACGGTTCTGCGCTAGAAATGAGAAATCACCATGCAATAGTGCCGTTAATAGCCATTCCTACACTTATTCAACCAAAGTTAAAAAAATTTACTTCGTTTTAAGAAAATCCGAGGTAAACATCAGGTATTTGGCAGGAAAAAAAAACTAAGGTAAAAGGTCCAAAAAAAACATTTTACCACTAGTGTGAAGAGCTCATAAAGGGAATTTAACAACATATTTTTTTGCCATTTTGGATAGTTTTTTAATAATGTCAGTTTTGGTGGGACGGATAAAAATTAATCTGTCATTTTTATTGGGACAGAAAGAGTATTAATTATAAAATGACTCTATCAAAAGGTGAGGTGTTATGAAACAAGACTTTTTCAAGTGAAAATATATTTAATAAAATTGAATGGTAAATGAATGAGTAAAATAGTTGAAAAGAGAATGTATAACCCAGCAAAAATGACATAGTTAACTTTTTGGAATCTAATGAACCAAATTTTGACCATTTTATTCTATTATTATATATTGTAAAACTATTATGATGTAATATATATATATATATATTTAATTCATTATAACATATATTTTCACACTGTTATCTTTTAATAAATTTTTACTAGTATAAATGAAGATACTAGTAATTAAATTTTAATGCAGTTGAATGCAAAAGTCATTTAAGTCAATTTTGATAGGTCAAAGGGAGTACAGTCTTTACTATATTTTCAATTTCATTTTTGTAAAACATACTTAAATAAGAGTTTGTCTCTTGAAAGACGGCATTTTCATAACTTATGGAAAGATCAAGGTTGAAACTGTAAATTTGAAGAAATCAAAATAAAATATTCGGGTTGTATTAATCGGGTCTTAAATTTATCACTCCTAAATGTTGAATAATAAATTTTTAATATTGTAACTAAAACCTTTTACCTTTTTATAATTTCAATCCAACCCCGTCTTTCCATATAACTATGGAAAAATGGTTTTTTCCAAGACTTTGTCCTTATATAATTAAATTGTGGGGCTAATAGTATAACGTACGTAAAGTGTTATAATTGTATTAATATGAATAAAAAATAAAATTTTAATACATCTCTATGTCTCATACTAAACAACACATACTTTTTTACCGCCAACACTATCAAACTTTAATTACATATTTAAATAGAAAATCCCTCCCTTCCACAATAATTTTCATACTTTCCTTTTTGGAACGTCCCATTATAAAGTTCCTAATTCTAAACTTTCTACATTCAGTCATAAATATGCAGTCATAACTCTTCCTTTCATTTGTTTTAGGTAGGCTCACTCGTATTACTCATTAAAAAGATGACATATACACTTGTGTTAAAGGTTGTGCGAAAAGTAATTCGCAACTTTAAAGTGGAACGGATAGAGTATATAAATAATAATACTATAGTTTGTGGTATTGTTGAACTTCCCGTAGCAAATAGTTTCTTAATATTTATTTTTATTGGATACTGTTATACGTATATAAATATATTAACCGTAAAGCATAATTTTTTTTAAGATGGTGAAAAAGTATGAGACGGAGGGAGTATGAAAAGTGAAAACAACAGGAAGTAACCTTTTCCAAATCAAGCTTCGTTGCAGCATCATGGTGTGAATCAGTGTTCTTTTATTATATTATAAAATAATGTGAATGGAAACGTACGTGGCACAGGGTCAAACCGAGCTAGTATACGATACGTGGCATAATGGAAAAGTGGAGTGAACTCATGAATCATGATGTAGCCGGCTGATGAATGAATGGTGACGTATCACCTGATGACGCCTCCCCTAACTCTAACCACATCCCCCCAATAATGGAATGACGGCCCTCTTTTTTACTCTTATCTTGTGGGCCCAAGTCAGCAGGGTCTCTTTTCTCTTGACTACACGAACTTTATTTTGTCACATGGATTTATTGTTAAAAATGAGACTATAAATACCAACCGGAGGATCCTTTACTTCCAAGTTCATAAGATTTGTTCTGCAGAATACTTATGGAAAGAGCTCGCAGTAATGCTTCAACCCCCAAAATGGAAAGAAAGATTATAGAGAAAAACAGGAGGAACCAAATGAAGAGCCTCTACTCCAAGCTTTATTCTCTTCTCCCAAGTAACACCTCCAAGGTTAGTATTTTAATCATGTCTAAATACGTTATCAGCAATTTCATCACGTGTGTCTGTGATATGGTAGCAGGAAGGTGTGCCTCCAGTGCCAGATCAGATAGACGAGGCTCGGAAGTACATTGAGAGTTTGCAGAAGAAGTTGGAGATGTATAATGAGGAGAAGGAAAGGCTGTTGTATGGGAAAAGACCCAAAAGCTCAAACTCGAAGCTAACCAGCGTGGAAGTTCAGGAGATGGGACCTAATATGGATGTGGTGCTGTTGAATGGGCTTCAAGAACATGCTTCATTTTGTGCCATCGTTCGCCGCCTCTCCGGCCAAGGCTTCGAGGTAGTCAATGCAAACTTTTCCATCAATGGCAATTCCATGCTACAAATAAGTTATGAAAAGGTTGGAATTGGTAATACTTTCTACTTAAGTTGTATATGGCATGTTGAAATGCTAATTCATCAGCTGTTCCTACTTGAATACAGCAAGGTGGAAAGGCAACATTAGCAAGGGGTGACACTTCTGCAGTTTCAGCAAGGATAAAACAAGTGATTTTCGGGTTTTCTCAGAGTGGTGATGATCCAGTGGAAACCAGGCTGGGCTTGTGGGATTACGAAATTGAAACAGATTTCGTAGTTTTACCCTCCCAATTTCTTCATGTCGTGCCAATTGAAGACTATTACTACCTGCAACAGCAGTAATAATTTACATGTAATAGGTTGTGGTTTTGCAAGAATGAACCTAATTATGTTAGAAAATTAAACAGCTGTCTGAATTACTTGAAGTACTTATTAAAAGGCGAGCACTGCTCGCCCTCAGCAGCCCATACCGACCGACACCACAGCCATCATATGAGAGGTAAATCACGGTAGCCCAGCAC